>JAXQQM020078168.1:0-15013 GCA_034641835.2 Pinus albicaulis | reverse complement strand
AGAGGTACTCCAGTCTTGTCCGGCTCAGCGCAGTGCTTTTCTCACTGCCATTGGGGCTATTGATCCGAAAAATTCTCTTCTAATTACTTTTGATATGACTAATTTTAAGAAGAGACTCCCCCATCACATGGCTTTTCATATTAAATCATCGTACCGGAAGTGCAATATCTTTCGAACGGTTGTTGATGAGGGTGCTTCCACATGCGTGATGTCTCTCACATGTTGGAAGACAATTGGATCTCCCAAAGCTGTTCCATCTACCACTCTTCTGACTACGTTCGATGGTCATTCTCACAGACCCCATGGTATTGTCCCAGCTTTGCCCATCTGTGTTGGGGGCAAAACTGTTAATATAGAGGTTGAGGTAGTGGATGCAAGCTTGGACTACAACCTTCTGTTGGGGAGAAACTGGATTTATGAGATGGATGCCATTGCATCCTCGTTATTTCGGATTATATGTTTCCCCCACGAAGGGAGGATTGTTACAGTGGATCAACTGGACTGTCCTCCTGTAGACCCGAATGCGTCTACTGACTCATATGTTCCAAAGTTGGATAATACTAAGGCGCCTGTTGAGAATTTACGAGTTGGAATGTATTCTTCCTTGATGGGTACTTTCGATATTCCTCCTCCTACGGTTCATATTAATGCAATTTCATCCTCCAAGGCTCCTCTTCGAAGAGAGTTCTTTAGAACTCATTATTTTTCGAACCCTTGGACCTTACCTTCCCCTACTGCCACATTAGCGGAAGGTCAAGTGGGTGGAATGGCATTTCCTATTTTTGTAGCTAAGATTTCTTATCAGTCTATTGTTGACTTTGCAGAATCCATTCCAGCTCCTCTGTTACCGGAAGAGTTGGATGGAGATGTGGCTCCGGCTTGGACACTTAGTTCTTCTTCTGCCCAGGATTGCCTTGATACCACTCTTCCATCTGAAGAGGCCATCCTGGAAGCCATGACTGGTATAGATAGACCGTGGGATGATTTGCATCATCGGTCTTACTTTTTACCTGACTTGAGCAAAGTTGAAGCTAGTTTCCCAAGTCCTCAGTCTCCTGGTCCTGTTCACCCAGTCTTGAACGCTTTAGCACCAACACAGGTTTATGCTGAAGGGAACATGGCTATGCTTTCTCGTACTATCCCGGTGAACATTTCCAGGGATCCCAATATTATCGAGAATGTCTTCATCGGAGCTTAATGTTCCCGTGAGGAGGTTCAAATTTACACCGAGCTCTTTAAAGAGTATAGGGATGTATTTGCTTGGTCTTATGAGGAAATGCCTGGTATAGACCCATCTATTGTCCAGCATGAGATCAAGACTTATGAAAACGCTAAGCCGGTGAGGCAAAAACTTCGTCCGGTCAATCCTAGGAAGGCAGCAGCTATCAAAGCTGAGGTTGAAAAGCTGATTAAGGCGGGATTCATTTTCCCTGTTCCTTTGACTGAATGGGTTTCAAATCCTGTTCCTGTAGATAAAAAGCAAGGAACGATTCAATTTTGCATCGATTTCAGGGACCTAAATAAAGCATGTCCTAAAGATAATTACCCCACACCATTTATCGATCAGATCATTGACGAGTGTGCCAGTAATGAGATTTTCTCCTTCATGGATGGTTTCTCCGGATATAATCAGATTACTATCCGTCTTGAAGATCAGCACAAGACTACCTTTACTTGTCCCTGGGGTACATTTTCATACAAGAAGATGCCTTTTGGTCTTAAAAATGCTGGGGCTGCCTTTCAGTGGGCCATGTCATATGCCTTCCACGACATCAAAAAGATTATCGAGGCATACTTGGATGATTTAGCTGCTCATTCTCAAAATAGGATGGATCATCCTGCTCACCTCTGGCAAATATTTGAAAGATGTCGTTTCTATAAGATTAGATTGAATCCGAACAAGTGCGTTTTCACGGTTACATCCGGTCAGTTATTGGGATTCATTGTGTTTAGGGAAGGGATTAGGGTAGATCCCTTCAAGGTTGAGGCAATACTTCGGTTGCCTCCCCCGTCCTCTATCTGTCAGCTTCAAAGTCTACAAGGGAAGTCTAATTTTCTTCGGAGATTTATCGTAAATTATGCTGAAGTCACAAATGGATTTATGAGATTGTTGAAGAAGGGAGTTCCATTTATTTGGGATGACTTCGCTCAACGCTCATTCGATGCTTTGAAAAAAGCATCGACCTCTGCTCCTTTATTGAGTCCACCTGATTATAGCAGGGATTTCCTTTTGTATCTGGCAGCAGTAGAATCTACCATTGGTATGGTTCTGGTTCAGGAGGATGATGCTCTTGCTGAGCATGTTATATACTACCTTAGTCGAGGCTTGGTTGGACCTGAACTCCGGTACACTCCGATAGAAAAGTTAGCTTTAGCAGCAGTTCATGCTATGCAGCGACTCCGACATTACATTATTCTTCAAAAAACTTATGTTTTGGCAGCAGCCAATCCATTTCAATTTGTCCTCAGTAGGCGAGTGACTGGGGGCAAATAAAATAGATGGATTGTGATTTTACAGGAATTTGATCTCAAGTTTATGTCTGCCAAGTCCAAGAAATCATTAGTTTTCGCAGAATTGATCTCCGAGTTGCCCTGTGGGGAAGAGATGATCTATGATGAATCCTTTCTGGATGAAAATTTGTTTCTTATCTCTTCACAGGATCCTTGGTACAGAGATATCATTATGTATCTCCAGACTGCGAAGTTTCCCTCTACTTTTTTGTTGTGTAACCAGCTCCAAAAATAGAAGAAAAGAGATATGAACGCCTTATAAATAAGCCACTTCGAGGGGGCAACCTCCAATACATTACATAAATGAACAATTCTTGGATGATACAAATGAACAAAACCTCCTTCTATATATAGGATTCCATGGGGCCACAATATAATCCTAGTGGGGCCACAATGTGATCCTAGCCGACCTAACAATAATAATGTAAGGGCACAATAATAACAATATGGGGGTTACAGGGGTACAATAATAACAATAAGGGGGGCTAAAATAACATAATAAAGGGCTACACTATTAATATAGGGACTTAACATGCCCCTCTCCTTCAAACAAGTGTTGTCCTCAACGCTTGATTATTTCTTGATGCTTCTGTATAAAATTTTCATCCTCCCATGTGAAATATTCTACAGGAAAGTTCTTCCACTTGCTGAGATACTCTGAAATTGATCGTACTTGTCGAGTTCTTGTTTCTATGACTGCTTCATAACTTCTTTCGATGTGATGTTGATCTTCATGTTGTTTCATTAGATTCTGCACCAAATTTGGGTTATCCTTTGAGAGTTGGAGAACTTGTTGTTGATGATCGTTGTGATCTTCCACTAATTTATCATCCATATTAGTTATTATTTGATCCTTCAAACCATCCAACTTAGCCTCCATTTCTGCTTTTAAACCATCTATTTCATCTTCGATTGCTCTTCGTAAGATCGAAGCTTGTTGCACTTGGTACCGTAATTTTGATATCTCATACTGCAACTCTTCCTCTTCATGCATCATAGTATAGATTTTTGAGGGATTAATGGGTATGGAATTATTTTTTGGAGGCATTATAGAACCCAATACTGATAAAAATTATAAAATATGCACTTGGAATCACGTCAATTGCTTTTTCAAACAAACGTTATGCAATTTTAAAAACCAGATACACACCTTTTACTTTCTTTGAGGAGCTCGATATTGAAATTGAACTATCTCTGTAATTGGAAAACTTCAATATCTGAAATTCAGCCCTGTAGTAGCCCTCTAAAGCTTCTTTCAAATGCCACAGGTCTGATCTAATTTGGATTCCCCAAGACAAAGTTGTGTCCAATCTCCCACAATGACCTAATTCTGGACTGGTTCAGTAGAGCAAACTTGTAGGACTGGCCACGTGTCACTGTTTCGTCCTTTGTCTCTGAACTTGATAGCCAAGAAACTAAATTCCGTTTACTTGTGACCAATTTTTACAACACTCAAATCCACTGCCCAGAGAGAAAGTTATTGAAATTTTCCCACGATCACCTCTTTGAGATGAAATTCAAGAGCCTGAAAAAGCACTACCTTCCATAGATCATATCTCCAAAAATATTGTGAACCAAGCTCTGAAATATTTTGACGAATTTCCTCAGGATTTCAGCTTCGCACCATATGAATTTCAGATTCTGAACCTTCGTAGAAAAATTTTTATAGCGAAAATTCCACGATGACCTGTTTAGGAGCTTGAAAAAAGACCTAACTTCCACAGATGATATCTCCAAAAATGTTACGAACCAAGCTCTGAAATTTTTAGAAAGTCTTCCTCAGGATTTCAGCTTCGCACCCTAAAAATTTCAGCTTCTGAAACTTCGTAGAAAAAAATTTATAGTGAAAATTCCACGATGACCTGTTTGGAGCAGCGAAACCATAGAATCCAAAGCTCTGATACCAAATGTTGTGTAACCAGCTCCAAAAATAGAAGAAAAGAGATATCAACGCCTTAAAAATAAGCCACTTCGAGGGGGAAACCTCCAATACATTACATAAATGAACAATTCTTGGATGATACAATTTACACAACCTCCTTTCTATATATAGGAGTCCATGGGGCCATAATGTAATCCTAGTGGGCCACAATGTAATCCTAGCCGACCTAACAATAATAATTTAAGGGCACAATAATAACAATATGGGGCTTACAAGGGTACAATAATAAAAATAAGGGGGGCTACACTATTAATATAGGGAATTAAAATTTTTCGAAAGATGAGCGTCGTAAGCTGCGTCACTTGGCCAAGAATTATTTGATTATTGGTGATGCTTTATACCGTTGAGGGGTTGATTCAATCATGAGACGCTGCTTAACTCTCGAAGAAGCTGAGGCTGTGCTGAATGATTCCCACAGTGGAGCTTGTGGGGGTAATTTATCTGGGCTTGCTACAGCCCAAAAAATCTTGCGTGCTGGGTACTTTTGGCCTTCGATTTTCAAAGATTGTATGGAGTTGGTCAAAAAATGTCATCCGTGTCAAGTCTATACTCGAAAAATGCGCGCTCATCTAGCTTCGCTTTTTCCAGTCATTACTGTCGGTCCCTTTACGAAGTGGGGTATTGATTATAATACTTGTAACCTGCCTTCAGCTAAAGGTCACAAGTACATTATTGTAGCAGTAGACTACTTTACGAAGTGGGTCGAGGCTATGCCTACTTTTGGGAATGATGGTGAGACTGCAGCTCTTTTTCTTTTCAACTAGGTTATCGCTCGTTTTGGTATTCCTAGAGAGATTGTCACTGATCATGGTAGTCATTTTCAGAATAGTATGATGGCTGAGTTGGCTCTCAAATTGGGTTTCCAGCAGGAGCATTCATCTCCGTATTATCCTCAAGCCAATGGGCAAGTGGAAGCCGTGAATAAATCCTTGAAGACAATTCTTCAAAGGACAATTGATAAAGCTAGATCCAACTGGCATATTATGCTATATCCCGCACTTTGGGCATACAGGACGTCAGTGAAAACTGCAACTGGCTTTACTCCGTTTCAGTTAGTGCACGGGGTGGAATCCGTATTTCCTATTGAATGCGAGATTCCTTCTCTTAAGTTAGTTGTTGAACTTCTTCCTGACACTTCTAGTCTGGCAGAACGGCTTCTTCATCTGGAACATCTCGATGAGCAGCGTCGGGATGCCGCCACGATGAATGAAGCACATAAAAACCGAGTTAAAGTTCAGTACGATAAGGCGGTCAAGCCTAGGGTTTTTTCGGAAGGTGACCTTGTTTTGGTCTATGCCCAAGAAAAAGATGCCCTGGGGGTAGGAAAGTTTAAGTCTATGTGGTATGGCCCCTTTATCGTCAAAAAAGTCCTTAAGAAAGGAGCATATACCTTGGTTGATTTTGAAGTGAACGAGTTGCCGGAGCCCAGAAATGGGCTCTATTTGAAGAAGTATTATGCCTAGGCTTCGGCCTGGCATCTTGATTTTGTATATAGTAGTTTTTCTTTGTACATATCTTGTTGTTTTTCGATATTTGATGGGTTGGTGATGTTTTTGATCTGCTTTGGCAGGTTGTGTCGGATGTCATGAGTCATTTTGGTTTCGCCGATGGTGCTAGTAGACACACCCGGAACTTAGCTTCCGCGGCTTGGGTTCTTCATTATCCATCCGGTCAGCTGTTAGTATCAAGAGGGGTCTGCATTGGTCCTGCTTCCAATAATATAGCAGAATACACTGCAGTTGTTTATCTACTCTCGGAGGCAATATCTTTGGGTGTTGATTCGTTGGTAGTTTTCTTGGACTCTCAGCTGGTGGTGTCACAGTTGAACAATACTTATTGGGTTCGAGATCCATTTTTATTACGGTTTTTCTTGAGGGTACGTTTGTTACAAAGATCATTTCATTTTTTAACTTTCATTCATATTCCTTGAGCTGACAATTGGTTGGCAGACTCATTAGCTAATCAGGCACTGGATTGGCATATTAATCATTCCATACAATAAAATTTAATCATAAAAAACATCATACATTTTGATACATTTATCACATCACATCAAATATCGCTGTATATATATCATCAGAGTGTTCAAAAACTTTACAAAATTTGGATCCATAAGGTCATACAAAATTTGGGCTTATGCCCGATCATGTTCAGTCTCAAAAAATATATATAGTCATCTAATACATAAAATCTATCTACTCCTGAGGTCCCTGCCCAGAAGTCGTGTTCCTATAGAATGTGACCGCAGTGGCAACTCGGCGGAATAACCGTACCCAGTCTCGGGGCACTCCTACTACCCGTCTCTGGATGGCTTCCAGCAGGTCTTCCACGGCAGCCATAGGTATTTGGCGGGTTAATCCCTCCAAGTTCCTCTGCACAGCCTGGAGGGTCCTGTCTGAATCCACTGTATCTGCTTCGCCCCTGCGACGCTTGTGGCGTGGGAAACCCTCAGGTCGAACTGGTCTAATATCTGTATCATGATCATGTTTACATTGTAAGTCATTATGAATCCAATCAAAAACATGTTTGTTTTCATTTTTTCAGACATTTTTGAAAAAATCCAAAAAATTATATAAGTTAGAAAAAAAAAAAATTGCAAACTTACCGACTGTGCCCCATGATATGCCTGGTGGAAAGACAAGATCTGGATCTCCACGAAAGTCCATCCCGACATAGGGATAGTCATCCACAGCGATGATTTGTTCTCCCCACCAAAGGAAGAACTCATCGTCCCAAGTGGTCCAGGGAACTTCACTTCCCCCTAATCTCTTCATCATGTTTGCCTAACGGGCAATTCTTGGGTCTCTCGGGCTACTGATGGTAGAGATGACTCTGGGTCTCAATGCTAGTATCTTCTCAAAGAAGAATGTCATCAAAATTGTACCGTATCCAAAGTGTTTTGTCTTTGATTGATGGATTGAGGTCAATTGTTGCTTCATGTTCAGTAATAGGGCTGTGCACCAATCATACACATGAGTCAAGCATTACACTGCTATGCTCATTTGCATCCTGGACGCCTGATGTAGGGAGGCAGATCCTGCCACTCTGCCAATGGTGAAAAGGAGGATTTTCATGTGAAAATCCCTTAAATCTTTAATTGCAATCTGAGTTCCAACTTTCTTGGAACCCTCTACGCAGTACACGTGGACATAATCTTCCACGGTTAGCCCTCCCAGGGGCTTCCCGTGCAAGTCTACTAGTTCTCCCCTCCGGGAGAGTCCAGTGATAAAATATATGTCTTCCACTTCAATGCGTATTGACATCTGATCTATCATAAAGCAGTCCTCTTCCGGTTCCCAAAAATTTACAAGCATTTCTAGCAACCGGACATTGCTTTTCATATTTGGCATTTTGAAAAATTTGAACAATCCGCAATTCCGAAGAATATTTTGCGATGCTCAATATTGCATGAACTCTTGATCAATTGCACTATGTTCACGCTCTCTCCATGAAATTGTCATCCTGTCAAAATTCAATAAATCCTTGATTAGCCACGCTTTTTTCATTTGGGCCTGCGCATACGCGGCTTTCTTTATGCACAGTCACGTGTATACGCGACTTTCCTGTTACCAACCTGCGTATACGCAAACCCGCATTTTTTAGAAAGGGTTTCTGTGGTGAAAATCACTAAATTTTAAGTTATGAATGGACAAAATGATTTGCAAGGATGATTGAGGAGATTACCTGACAAATTCGGTGCGATTCGACGGTCGGTTGTTCCTGATTTGACGAAAGAAGTTTTTTGCTCCAGAGCACTTTTTTCCAAATCAGCAATGTAATAATGAACCAAATATGAGGTAATTTGTCTATTTATGCCTAAAAAGTTGAAAAATTTCGCAAAAATTTGTTATGCTTATTTTTTCAATCTATCTTAAGCTGCATAACCCGGATGCTTGGAAGTGCCCAGTTTGGTATGTTTTCAGGTACATTTTGACGAATTTGAGATTTTTCCCAGTTTTTTGATCCATGATTACTGACTCGTCACGGCAGGTATATGATCTTCACTGGCATATAGGTTAGGGAAATCACTTTCCGCTGCATCTTGCATACTAGCCTCCATACTGATCACTTTCCATAGGGTCGATCCCATGAGGTCATGACTATTACACCCATTTCACTCGCCGATTATTCAATCATGACTTGGTGGTAGAGCCTTCCTTTACATGGGCTTCCTAGTTAGTTTCTCGCTATCACTTGTTGCCCATGCTGCATTTTATGTAGGCTCGAGAGTCCTCTTTAGTCCCGCCATGACTTACGTGTTGAAGCTCCATTCTTCTTCTTCCTCACTATCATTTTTCTGGCTATTACCCTAGAGGCTCCCTGGTGTCGTTAAGTTGTATTACTGCATTGCATATTGGCTACTTGTTTATCCTGGCCTTTAGCCGGCTTCATTTGGACTCGATGTTTAAGCCAATTTTTGACCTTGTCTATCTGTACAAGTTAACCATTGCATGCACTTAGCTATCGCGACTTGGCACCCTTTTACCCATGGATGGAACATTCCTCTGAGTATCGCTTACCAGTTTCTGCCACCTTGCATTGAACATAGGATTGTTCCAATCCCAGGAACTAGTGCATCTGATTTTTGATACTTGTTCTATCCATTGTACCATAGAATTCTTTTATTCTTTTTCAGGCTTATTATGAAAAAGACAAAAAAATCAAATATAACAAAAAGAGTGGGAACGGGATGTATCTTTGTTGTTTTGATGGCAGTACAGAGTCAGTTTGTCGCCCTTGAACAAAACACATATACTTATATATATTTTCTTCATTTGGGATGGTTTAGTTTTGACCTAGGTTCAACCTTTACCATTTTTCACTTGTCAGTTCTCCCCCGGTTGGTTATCTCTTCCAATCATATGGAGAGTTTGTTCTGCCTCCTGCATAACAGACTTATACAGTGTCACTTTTTACTGCCATGGTCATCACGAGTCGTGCTTTTGTTCAAGGGAAGTCTAAACCAGAGTCGGCCATTCTGCGGTGTCTCTTGACTCATTATTTAGTCAGCCTTCCCGGTCTTGTCAGTATCTTGTTCTATCACATCAGATGTTTTGGTCTTCTGCTCGTGCTGGTTTGAGAAGGTCCCCATTGACTTCTTGCTGGCGGGTTTGTCTCTTATCGACTACGACACATTTCTCTGAGAGCAAACCTAGAGCCGCACCCTGGCCCTATTTCCATCATTGATAGGTGAACTTGTGCTCAGCATTTGATCATCATTATGGGTCTTTGACTGAGTGGTTTCCCCTGTGCTCGACGTCAGCATACATTATCACACTTGGGATTCATGCAGTACCTTGATTTCCATTTGACCCTATCGGTGGATTTCTCGCCTCTGTGTTAGCTTTCATTATTGGTTGGTTCAGAGGGTTTCTTCTGTGTGCTAGCTTCATCTTGTGCATGTCGGAAACGTACTTCAGTTTTGGTTCCATCACTCTACTTCGTCCGATTCCTTCCAAATCTTGGCCTGCGGGTTACACTCGCGCTGGACTGATGTGGGATGTCTTATTGCCTTCCTTCCAGCAGATCTTTTCCCATCGACTCCGACTCATTGCTATGGGAATAAGGTCTAGAGTCTTTTTGTCAGTACCTTAGGGTTTGTATTCATCAGTGGCAGACTCTTCGCTATCGACAGTGGGGATTCATCATTGCCTCCTGATTGGTAGATTCTTTCAAGTGTTCGACTTCAACTCATTCATTCGCACTTGTTAGATTGTACTGGGGCACCTTGATGCTCATTTTCATTATTGGTGGGTTGTCTCGCGTTGGTTAACGGTATACATCATTGACCGGTAATCCAACGATTTCTCACATGGTCGAATTCAGCTCATTTATTCCCATTGTGTAGAATTGTGCCATAGTGATCGGTGAAGACCTCGGGTTGCATTAGCATTTCTCGGTTCACTTTTGACAGTCCATTCAGTTTCTGCCAGTGATGCCGTCCACCCTTATATGTTGTAGTTCAGTACAGCAGCATCCTATATGTTGGCTCCCGAGTTGCGTGATTGTACCGATTGTTCCACCTCTTATGATCTGGTACTTGGAGATTCAGTTACTTATATGATCAGACATCCAGTTGCACCATCCTTGATCAGCTTTCTATATGTGATACTTGGACATTGATTTAGACTTATATTTCCGGGCCATGCTCAGATGATTCATTGTGTACTTTCAGTTCAGTTATACTTGTATACATGTTGGATCTATTCAGTACTTTTCATATGATGTATTTTTGACTGAGCATGGGTATGCCCGCCTCAGCATGAGTTGACTCTATGTTTTCTTTCATTGGTTTTGGGCAGGCTGAAATCTGGTGAAGTCCTCTCTTGTCCTTGCGAAGTTCTTTCTATGTGCATAATAAATTTCGGCCATCATGTACCCCTTCTGACCTCATATATTAGGGGGCATCTGTTATAGCATCATTTCTCACCTTCATATGATTCATGATTGCTTTTATGGCTTTGGGCACCCATTCCTGCAGACCTGGACAAAATTCACTAAAAAATAGTGTAAAAATCCCCATACGCGGTTATGCCAAGACTTTTCCGCGTGTATACGCGAGTCCACACGTACTTTCCCTCGTATGCCATTAAAATCATTAAAAATATATATAAAAAATCCCTATTTTCAAGTTGGGTTGATGGTTACTCTGGTAGTTCAACCACCCCAGCACGTGGCCAACTATTTCCAACTGATGAAACTACTTGGAGGGAGTATAAAAGCCCCTCATGTGTATGGCCTAAGGGAGAGAAAAATTATTGATATTATACTTTGTTGGTATTCCCTATCCAAGTCTGAATTCCCGTGCCTCCTGCACTTCCCAGTTCATTACAGGAAACCTTTGTTTCCTGGAGATGCTCATCTCTTTATATGTCATCTCGTATGCACCAGTTCAGAAGGAATTTTAGCGAGGCAAGGGTGGGACGGATCCGGACGATGGTCTGCTTGAAGATCATGGAAGGATTCAGGTGATCTCTCCACTCGTTATTTCTGTACATGCTATTTATAATACAGAAGAACCGTCTTGTTCCCAAAATATACGTGTTAGTGTCTGCTTGCATATGTGAGAATATTGTTATTTAAGCATTTATTATGGTTTATCTAATGTTGCACATGGATTTCACTAACATTTAGAGTAGATATATTCTGTACAACCAGTTCTTCGTGCTTGTTTCTTCTTTTCTTTCAGGTTAAGAAGGAAGAAGGGTTGCTGGGGGTTTGGACCCCACGGGATCTACTTCAACCGTAGGACCTATGGGTAACTTCCTCGATCTGCTCTATTTAGTTTTTCATGAAAATGTATGGTTGTGTGAGTCTTTCCTGAGTAGCATGCCCTGCTCTGTGGAGGTTTAAACCCAACAAACCTCTAGGGTGATTTTCCCCGAAACAAGCATTTATCTACTATGCACTCGCAGAGCAAGAGCAATTCGAAGGCTTTCTGGCATAACTTTAGGCTCCGTCTGTAGCTTATAAAACAAATAACACCAACAAGCAAACCATTTTCTCCCTAGTATGGTCGCCACTATGTTAGCGCTCGAATCTACCTTAGGCTGAAATAAGGTAAAAATCAAGGCAACATCAAACCAAGCTCAGCCTCGTAGCTAGCCCTATGAGGACAGGAGAGGGCTCTCTCCGGCTCTATCTCGGCAAAAGGTCTTCAAAGGGGCTGAGATGACCTATAATGGATACTGATTTTAGGCTAGTAAATAGATAAGAGTGCTTGATTTTGATTTTTAGGCTGGGTTTTCGGGTCTGTATGGGACCAAGGAACAGCATGAGCAGAGAATTTAAGTCAAAGACACAGATTATCTCATGAGGCAAGATAGGCAATAAGTTTAGCATTCAAATTTGAAATTATATGGAGTGAAAGGACTGCTGAGAGGTTGACAAGGGCATAATAGATGAATCCTTATCAAATAGAAGAAATTACACAGAAACATGAAAATATTCTCCAAGGCAGAGCAGTAAACTGGATTCTGCCCTTCTCACTTAAAAGCATTGAATTGGAAATGATTAGGGATGAAATGTAAACATAACAAGATACATATGAAACAGTAAGAAAACACTTATGCTAAACTCATACCACAGGAATCTCAGGAATCAGAGCTGCATTCGTTTCATTAAAATCTCTGCCAAAACTGTACAATGCAAACGCTGGGTTTTTCCTCCACACGTTTCCCAGAACTCTCCTCTTGGAAAAACATTTCAAAACATGAGACATATGAAGAAGAATCTGAAAGAAAATCCTGAATGTTCTGATCTTATATAGTTTGAATATAGTTTTGGTCATCTTCATATGATATGACAGCCAGAATCTCATTACATTCATCAATCATAAGAAAAGAAACTTCAGATGATCCTTGAAGCGCAAAAATGACATTTCTATCATCTACTAAAGATTCGTCCAAAGGAACTTCTTCACTTACTTGAACGAAGGTCTCATCTTGTTTTTCATAAACTGACTGGATTACATCCTCATGAAGGCTGTGTTCTAATGAACCGAGAACATTTGGATCCATAACTCTGTCTTCTTCATTCCAGATGATCTCAACAGCAGAGTTCTCCTTCATGAGATTCAGCACAAAGTGTTCATGGTCATCGCAATCTGAATCTGGATCTGAAAAAGCTGACTGGACATTATCACATTTTGAAATTGAAACTTGATTTCCCTGCATGCTATCTTCTTCCATGGATAGATCTGAAACGAGACTTTCTCTTTCATCATTTTCAGCCATATGGCAATCTTCAACCTGTTGATCTTGACAAGTATCCTCTGAGATTTCTGTGTGCTGCTGTAACGGATTTTCATACAATGCTTCCATGATTTCTTCGTCCATCAATTCATTATCCCCATAACAATTCTCAATATCTTCAATGAAATTACTAATGTGTTCACAACAATTCTGCACTAACATTAAAGACGGACAAGATTCTCTGTACCTTTCAAAGAATATTGAATGAAAATCCTTTAGACAATAAATAGAAGCAGGTGGCAAACTTTCATACCAAAATCGGGCTTCATCTTCCAGAGTAGCCATAAACATTTTCATCAAACAGTCTTCAGGAAAATCGATCTTTAATTTATGCACATGAATGTGAAATTTCACCAGATGAGGAGTAGTATCATTACCTTCCACATTTCTGAACATAGGCAAATTCTGAAGCCAATCCACCTTGGGCATTTTATTTGGAAAACCTGGGATGTGATCTCGGCTCATGGGAGCATATCTTCTTGCAATCCGGTCCATCTTGAAAGTATTAAAGCTACTGATCTCCCCCTGCAGTGAAGTCACCATGAAGGATTGATTTCTTGATTTTTCAGTGAAATTGCCAGGTGAATGATTTCAGCCTTCTGATGTCTGATCGTTGTTCACCATCAACGATCAGATCTGAACCTGATACACTTACTGGGGCAAGACAATCTACAAATCAAGTGTTACATTCACACGCAAACCATCTTCCCCAGTATGGTCGCCACTAAAATGACTAAAACAGTAAAAAATATGAAAAATTTGCTTTGTTTTAATGTAGGCTCCAAATATCACTATATATCTCCCACATAGTAGCACTTGTGCATAAAATAAAGGAGGTTTTTGTTGTTTGGTATGTGATGAAAAAAAAATTCTTTCACTTTTGAAAAATTCCTTACCATTATTTCACAAACTGATTTTGTAGTAAACTTGTCATTGTGTGCAACAACTGACCTCATAACCAAGAATCACTCATTCATTTCGATCATATCTTCTAATCCGGGAGCCGGTTATGGGAGTGTGATATACCGTTGGAAACGTTTTCCTGAGCTTCTTTTGATGGACACACTTGTGACATGTTTTGTGTTGAACATCATGGGAAAAACATCTAACAAAACCATACATAGTAAGAGCTCATGTTGATCTCTGGTGACAGGCTGCGAAGACTGACACTAACACTAACCACAACATCTCTGCTTAGAGATAAGATACTTGTGCCTTAGCCTGTTTATTTCCAATCTGTCTATAAGGATATTTCAGTTATGTGATATTAATGAAATGAAATCTTATTTCTACTGCAAATCTATGTTATGTGTATTTCTATATTTTATTGCGTTATTGCAAAATTCTGGATCATAATGGGTCATTTTAATGTGAGATGGATGATGCTAACCAGATAATAACCAAAAGACACCTAAAGTCCTACAAATCATAGTGTTCATATATGCTTTCACTTTTAAAGTAGTGTTCCACTCTGAACATAGAATTCATCAACTCTCTTTCAAGTCTTAATAAATATGCTCAAATATCATTCTTTGGTGTTATGTCTATAGTATTCAAGTTTCTTTTTCATCGGTATCATTGTATGGACATTTTAACTTTGTTTTAATCCCCTTATTATGCATTGGTAACTATATTATGAGAAATTGTTTTGTTTTGATAATTATAAATATATATGAACAAGAAAAATAAAATTTCAAAACATAAATGATATATTAGCTATGCATAGTGTTGAATTATCATTTAATTAAAATTTTATGAAAATGATTTCTTATTCAATCATGTTCATGAAATAGTGGTCTTAATGATA
>JAXQQM020072107.1:0-87700 GCA_034641835.2 Pinus albicaulis | reverse complement strand
TAATTGCAAATAAACCGACTTGCGATGAAGGCTTACCTGGAATCCAACGCTGTCATTTGTAGAAGAAGTGGTGCTCCCGTTCCTTTGCCCTGGCAGATCACAATCCTCACGATCTCCGTGATCAGACACCTGCACATGCAAGAAACAACACAAACGCAAGCATAAAATCTAGTGCATACAACTATATATCAGTCGAAGAGGATATAACTCATGAACATGATCAAGAACAAGAGTGGAACCATAACCGATAGTCGCTTATCATTAAAGAGTCAAAATAAGAATACAACCATAGCTTCGACGCAACACTCTCCTTTAGCGGGTCGTCAGCACAGCATGTCTCGAAAAAGCCTGTCAGGGATGGGACAAGCCTCTCTCTCCGGATACTTGGCAATAGTCTCCTTGCTTGGATTTGGCCTTAGGGAATCAAGAAGGCTTTTGTAGCATGAAAGCTCTTGGGAACTTAGAAATTCTGCCACTCTTTGGAACTAGCTTGCAATGGAAATGGGCAAGCTTTTATAGAAGGAGGAAGGGGAGTTGGGATCCCTATAATTATGGGATTGGCCCTATCATCAAGGAAGCTTCCATGAGAGGTGGAAAACCACTTCCTCTCCATGGAAATCCGTAGCCAAACCTCCCAACTCAAGATAGAAATTAGCCCAGTAATTTGTTAGGATGAAACTTCCGCCTTTTATTTTTTAAAAACACCTCTTAATATGGTTGGCACGGGTATGGCTCTATGACAGAGTGCCAATTGGCACGCCCTCTTTGGAGGATTTCCCTCCTGGCGCGAGGGCTGAAATATGGAACCGCACCAAAGGAAAAAGAGCTATTTTTAGGGTTTTTTGCAGGGAGATGTCTTTAGGGAAATTAAAGCTCATCTTCAGAGGGATGCAATGAAAGTATTTTCAAGCCTTAACTCTGCCCACAGGTCACGTAATGAGCCCTCCAATGTGTGGGATGGGGATTGTAGGGACAAGATCGGAAGTCAGGTAATACATATTTAGTCGTAATGATCAAGTATTTTGTAGAAAGCAACATGGAGATAAAACTCAACCTTCCTAGCACTAATACCGAAAGAAACCAACCCTGAAACTTTCGAAAGGTTTAGGCCTATTTCTTTATGTAATGCATCATACAAAATAATAACAAAGATCATCGCTAACAGAATGAAGCCCCTGCTAGGCAATCTCATCTCCCCCTCACAAGGGGGTTTTGTCAAAGGAAGACAAATCTTGGACAATGTCATCCAAGTTCAGGAAACTATTCATTCCAGCAACTCAAGAAAAGAGAAGGGAATGCTGGTCAAGCTTGATATGGCCAATGCATTCTGCAGAGTCAACTTGTCATTCCTTTATAAAGTTCTTCGAACTTTTGGTTTCTCGCGAGAGTTTGTAGAATTGATAAAAGCATGCACCAATAGGCCTTGGATAGCCCCAATGGTAAATGGGAGGCCAGCCAGCTTTTTTCAAGCCTTGAGAGGTCTAAGGCAAGGATGCCCCCTCTCTCGCTATCTGTATATACTACTAGCGGACACATTGAGCAGAAAGCTTGAGCTGGACAAAGCAAATGGAAATGCTCCTGGATTGCGAATAAGGAAAGAGCTGGAGCCTATCAATCACCCCCTTTTCGCTGACGATTCACTCATGCTGGGCGGGGCTTCTTGCAGAATAGCCACTGCTTACAAGTCCACCCTACAAGCATATTGCAAAGTCTCAGGGGCCTTGATAAATGAACGAAAAAGTGCAGTCTATAGTTGGAACGTTGAAGAAACAGAAATTCAGAAAGTAGCAAGCATACTGGGGTTCAAAGGACATTCAAAATGGGATAAAATTAATTATCTTAGGCTGACACTTACCCTGGGCATAAACAGGGGTGCACTGTGGGAGGGATTTTTGAGCAAAGTCAAGTCAAAAATTGAATTCTGGGGTGGGCAGTGGCTCACACACGGAGGCAAACTCATACTGATAAAAACTGTGCTCTCTTCACTCCCAATTTATCAGGCCTCGTTCTTGCTGACCCCAAAATCAATCACAGCACAGTTAAACAAACTCTTGAGAGATTTTGTTGGAAATGTTATTACTGATGGCAAAGGAAAATCCCGCACCAACCTCGGCTAAGAGAACCGCATAGAGCCGCATAGGGAAGAAGGTCATCAGATTGAAGATCTAGCCAGCCAGTAGCTGTAAGTTAATTCATTGTGTAAATAAGAAATGTTTTCAGTATATTTGTGCCTTGTGGATTTAATTCATGTGTGAATATTTGGCCTCTTGATGGATGATGATTGATTGCTGTGTAATTGAAGTTCGAATCCCATAAGTAAGGATATGATCAGAGTGATAAAACTCTGTACAATCTATAATAGGAATCTCTGTGTGAAATACGGAATTGAAATCCTGTGTATGATTGAGTTCTGGTGATACTCTGTCCCTGTGCATGCGCGAGAGTGTTTGACTCTGTAGTTAATGTACTCTGTCCCTATGTTAATGTATATACTCCTGAATGCTCGTAGTTATACGCTGCTGTGTATATATTGAAAATATATTAATCGTGAGCGAATAGACCGTGGAATGACTGATGTTCTTGTCTGATTCATATTGGTCAAGGTTAAGAGTCATGTATTATGATTCACTGAAGTTAACAGTGGCATGGTGTTGCAATTCCACATAAGAAACGGAGGAGCGAGGTCGTAATGTGCAGAAATCAGCGTTGAGACGATGCGAGGAGGAGAACCCTTTTAAATAATAAAGGACGACGGAACGCGAAGTTAGGTGGAACCCTGAGCCAAAAGGGCGGAACCACGAAGAGTGAACAGTAAAGGTGGTTTCTGGTTTTCATCGCACCACCTTTACACGGTGGGTGGTATTCAAGAGATTGGGAGCGATTCCACGGGACGGGCGACACGTGTCCCCAAGCGAATTTGCAAAACCGCTCTCACTGCGCGCCATCGCGCGTTATTGTTCGCGCATCTTCGCCGAGCGATATCCGTCCGATCAAATGAGGCGGCACGACGCGATAACAACCGTCGGATGGAGACGACCGTTAGCGTTGGGGCCCATACGCATGTGTTGAGGTTTGCGGGTTTAACCCAAAGTTGTGATTTAAATATATGCGCGGAAGCTGGGATGGTCAATTAATATGGTTTTTAATAACCCAAAGTATTATGTCGCGTATTAAGGGTGTAGGCCACATAATTACAATTGTGAAGTCAGCGCCCAATGAAAATATGGGGATTATGATTTGGTTGGATGCATAACAGTCTTATTGCCGATACATGTCTGATTAGCGTTACAATGGATAACGAAGGGTGTTAATGGTGCAATTGCGCTTTGAAGTAAAGCTTAGAGCAACGTAATCATAGTTTGTATTGAACAATGAGAAAGTTGAAGTTTAAATATGTTTAACAAAAAATTTGCAGATTTGACCTGACTGAATACGCAGTGGAGGTTGATAACTCATATTTACAGAATCTGGAATTAAAGATAGAGTGTCTTGGAGATTGCAGAGTTGAAGAAATGTGCAGCAAAAGGATTCAAAAGTGCAGTGAACAGGTGGAATATGTGAAAGACAGTGAACAAAGTATGCAGGACAGCTGCATGACTGCTACAGAAAGGACAAAACCAGCTAGCCAAGGGCTGAGTGAAGTTTATATACTGTAACTGAAAATGTAAATGTTTTATTTGTTTTATATTGTTTGTGATGCAAAGACAAGTATCCTAAGGAAAAGAAAAATCCCACTGTAACATGGAAATTTGTACAGATTGTTATAATTTTAAATGAGTTGGACAAAGGAACGAGAAGACAGAAGTCAAAGAGTCATGGCTGTTCACTCCAAATTCCTTGTGGAATACAAATAGTCATGTAATGAACTCTATATATAATATCAACTTGATATGCATAAGAGAGTTAGAGAGAGTAAGGATAGAGAATGAAAAGCATAGAAGATTGAGGCAAAGAAGATAAGGAAGAGAGGAGCAGAAAGAGATGCTACTGAACAGAGCTGATATCTGAGGTAAATTAACAAACATTTCTTGTGATAAATTGAGGAAGTTGGAGCTTCCCTATCAAGTTGAAGCTTGATAGCTGTCAGTTGTAGCTGATTGAGGTTGGAGCCTCTTGTAGGTTGGTGCCTGCAGAAAATTGAAGGGAGTTGGAGCTTCCTTGCAAGTTGTAGCTTGCAGAATTGAGGTTGGAGCCTCCTGTAGGTTGGTGCCTGCAGAAAAACAGTGGTGAGAGGGAGTTGGAACTTGCCTTTGCATCACAACAATAATAAGATGTGGTTTTCTCCCTTTATGGGTTTCCACTTATATCTGTTGTCTCTATCTGTGTTGCCTGTGTGCTGAGATGATTTATCAAATCTGCTTAATGTTTGTTGCTCTCATAATAAGTTTAATGTCACATTAATTTAATACTTGCTGCAACATATTAAGACTGTTCATATACTAAGGTTGATTATAAAAGTAAGCTATAAATAAGCTGATGAAAAATTGAAAAATGCTCATGTATGTATTGAACTGATTCACCCCCCCCCCCCTCTCAGTTCAACTAAAATTCAACAATTGTTATCAAAGCGGGTTCCTTTGTACCAGTTTAACAACTGAAAGGAGATTCTAGGTTCTCAGGATGCCTAGTAAAGAAGGATGCTCAACCAATAAAGCCCCTTTCTTTACAGGTGCAAATTATGCCTTCTGGAAAATCAGGATGAGGACATACATAATGTCTCTAGGAATAGAAGTTTGGGGTGCTGTGGAATTAGGATATGCCCCAAAGGCAACTGACTCAGAGAAAGAATCCAAACAAGATTTTGTAGCTAACGCAAAAGCCATGAATTCCATCTTGAATGGATTGTGTGAAGCAGAGTTTATCAAAGTAATGCACAAAGACACTGCCAAAGAAATGTGGGTACTCTGGAGAACATCCATGAGGGAGACAAGAAAGTAAAGACTGCCAAACTTCAAGTCTATAGAGCTCAGTTTGAGAACTTAAAAATAGATGATGATGAATACATTGCTAGCTTCTTTCTAAGGGTTGCAGAAATAGTAAATAACATGAAGGCACTAGGTGAAAACATAAAAGAAGTTGTAGTTGTACAAAATATTCTAATATCTCTTCCACCTAGGTTTAATCCCAAGGTGTCTTCAATAGAAGAAACAGCTAATTGGGAGACCTTGACCATGAACCAGCTACTTTGAAATCTAACAGCATATGAGATGAGGCTCCCATGGAATAAGCCAAGTACGAGGGAGGCAGCCTTTAAAATAGAAAAGAAGAAAGAAGAAGAGGGAGACATATGCTCTTGCTCGGATGAAGAAGAGGCAAAATTTGTCAAGAAATTGGATAGAGGCTCAGGTAAATACAAAGGTAAAATTCCTTTCAAATGCTTTAACTATGGAAGAGTTGGACACTATGCTGCTAAGTGTCCTCACAAGAAATTAAGGAATTAGGCTCAATAGTCAGAGAAAAATACATCAAATAACTGGCAGAAAGGAAAGAAGTTCAGCAGAAAACCCTTCTATGCTCAACAAGACAGCAGTACATCTGAAGATCCAGATGAACTCTCAAGTGAAGATGGAACCTCTGAATTTTTATTGATGGCTATAGAAGAACTTGAAGGTCTCCTGCTAGAAGATGAAGAAGAAGAAGGTGAAGTCGACCTTGAGGGGGAGATAAGAAGTGCTCTGGAAGAGATTGATAGACTCAAGTTTAAATGCAGAAAACAAAAGGACATTCTCCTCAAGTATGTACGAGAAGAACATAATTCAGAAGTCCTGATGCAGCTAAAGATAGAGCTTGAAGAAGCCAAGAAGATAGAGGACATGTTACTTAAGAAAATCAAGGAAAAAACTCAGGAACAAGAAAATTTGGAAGAAGAAGTAGTATGTCTCAGGAAGAAATTAGAAAATGCTCAAAGGAAAGTGGTTATAAAATCTTCTCAAACAACAAGCTCTAGTAAGTTGAATGAAATTCTGGTTGCTCAAAGATCGCCTATGATAAAAACTGGAATATGCTATGAAGGAGAATCAAGTAAAAACAAAGAAAAGGAAAACAAAGAGATTATTTTTGTAAAAGCAAAGAAGGATGATGAAGTAGCTCAAATAGTGCCTACAAAAGAAGAAACTTGTAAGGAAGGAGACAGAACCCAGAAAAATCCTCTAATAACAAAGAATGAAAGAAATACTCAAACAACAGGAAAATATTTATATGCCCTTGAGTATGTCAAATTTGAAAGCCATCAAAGGAGATTCTTCCCTCCTATGAAGAATGCCACTTGTTATGTCTGCCACAAGCAGGGACACATTGCTGCATATTGTCATGCAAGGAGGAGTAATTTAAACTAGCAAAAGATGCAAACAGTGAAGAGACTGTCTCAAACAAACAAATGGAGAAAACAACCTTACATCAGGTATGCAAATAATTTCTATGGTTATTGTTTTTATTGTAAGGAATTTGGCCATAAAATTATTGAGTGTAGAAAGTATGGACAAAGATTGATGTTCAACACCTCAAGGAGGTTTATGAATCAAAGAAATTTTTTTCATACTCACAATTCTGCAAAAACTATGATCAAATGTTGTATATGCAATCAAGTTGGACATATGCCTTCCAAATGTCCTCTGAAAGGATGTGATTCATCATCTCACAAAAGATACCAAACAAAAGGATGCCTCCAATGGAAAAAGAAGGAGAATAAGTGTGACCTGGCTCTAACTGCTCAAGATCTGAAAAGCCAATGGTATCTGGACAGTGGCTGCTCAAAGCATATGACTGGAGACAGGAGAAAATTTATAACTTTTGATGAAAAGAAAACTGGTAATGTTACTTTTGGCAATGATAAATCAGGAAAAATCAAGGGAAAGGGCTCAGTCAGCTTAGATAATGGCATAGGTAAGGCCCAAGATGTACTATTTGTAGATGGGCTGAAAGAAAATTTGCTGAGTGTCAGTCAAATGTGTGATAAAGGCTGCGAAGTTCTTTTCAGAGCACAAGACTGTGAAGTCAGATCAAGCACCACAGGTAAGACTTTGCTCAAAGGTGTTCGAACAGAGAGCAATGTTTACATCGTGAAAGAGGAAGATGAAGCATGCCATCTTAGAAAACTTGAGGAGTCATGGTTATGGCATAGGAGATTGGGACATCTCAGCTTCGATCATATCATCAGACTGAGCAAGAAGAAAGCGGTCAGAGACATGCCAGAAATAAAAAGGCCTTCTAATACCATATGAAAATCTTGTCAATTGGGTAAACAGACCCACACATCCTTTAAGGCCAAAGATGAGTTATCAACAAGAAGACCACTCCAGCTTGTGCACATGGATCTGTGTGGACCTGCAAGAACTAAAACACCAAGTGGAGAATCCTACTTCATGCTGATAATAGATGATTTCTCTAGAATGACATGGGTTGCATTTCTCAAGAATAAATCGGAAGCTCTGGACAAATTCAAAATATTCAAAGCATTAGCAGAAAATCAGACAGGATGCAAGCTAAAATGCATCAGATCGGACAGAGGAGGTGAATTCATAGATTATGACTTTGCAGATCTATGCAATGAATATGGCATAAAACAACAATTTACTATTGCAGGGACACCTCAGCAGAATGGAGTAGCAGAGAGACAAAATAGATCTGTTCAACAAATTGCCAGAGCCATGATGTAAGAGAGTAATATTCCTCAAACCTTCTGGGCAGAAGCAGTACACACAGCGGTGCATATCCTTAATAAATCTCACTTAAGGCCAAGCAGTGACAAGACTCCCTATGAACTATGGCATGGAAAGCCAGCTTCAATCAAACATTTTAGAATTTTTGGAAGCAAGTGTTATATAAAGAATAATGATGAAAATCTTGGGAAATTTGATGCAAGAGCAGATGAAGGGATTTTTCTAGGATATGCTTCCAAAAGTAAAGGGTACATGTGCTACAACAAGACTCTTCGAAAAATAGTAGAAAGCATTGACGTGAGATTTGATGAAGAACTTCCAAAAAATACAAGAGATACAGACTGCTGTAGTCCATCAGACAACCATGAAAAAGAAAATCAAAATGATGGCGAAACAAGCAAGACAACAGAAGATGCAGAGTTGAGCTCGAAAGCCCCCTCAAGATACACTCAGAAGAATCATCCTGAAGATTAGATCATAGGAGACAAAAAGGTAGGGCTCCAGACAAGAAGGCAGCTAACATAACAAACAAAAGAGGTATACATAGCCATGTTATCACAGATAGAGCCAAAGAGATTTGAAGAAGCCAGCAAGGACAAGTATTGGGTGAAGGCAATGAATGAAGAATTGGACCAAATTGAGAAGAACAATACCTGGGAACTAGTTCCTAGACCAATTGAGAAAAATATCATTGGCTCAAAATGGGTATTCAAGAATAAAATGAATGAGCAAGGACAAGTAATCAGGAATAAAGCCAGACTAGTTTGCAAAGGATATTCACAAATCAAAGGACTTGATTATGATGAAACATTTGCTCCTGTAGCCAGAATGGAAGCCATCAGAATGTTTTTGGCCTTTGCATGCCACCAAGACTTCAAGGTATATCAAATGGATGTGAAATCTGCATTTCTGAATGGAGATCTAGAAGAAGAAGTCTACATGGAACAACCAGAAGGTTTCTCTTTAACAAACAAAGAAGACTATGTGTGCAGACTGAAGAAGGCTCTATATGGACTGAAACAGGCTCCTCGTGCTTGGTACTCAAGACTGGATAAATATTTGCAAAAACAAGGCTTTAAGAGAGGTGGAGTAGACAACAATCTATATATAAAAGCCCATGAAAATGAACTCCTAATTGTTGTAGTATATGTTGATGACATTATGTTTGGAAGCAATAGAGAAGAACTAGAAAAAGGGTTTGCTGATGAGATGAAAACAAAGTTTGAGATGTCTATGATTGGAGAGCTCAGTTTCTACTTAGGACTTCAAATTCAGCAAAAGAACACAGGTACATTCATCTCACAGGAAAAATACTTAAAAGAAATGTTGAAAAAATTCAAAATGGAGGACTGCAAACCTGTGTCAACTCCCATGATCACGGGATGTAAGTTGTGTGCTGATGATGGATCTACTGATATAGATCAAAAACTCTACAGATCCATGATAGGAAGTCTGTTTTACCTGACAGCATCAAGACCAGACATCATGCTAGCAGTAGGACTAGTGGCTAGATATCAAGCAACACCTAAAAAAAATCACCTTCTTGCAGTAAAAATAATATTCAGATATCTACAAGGAACAGCACTGTATGGGCTTTGGTATCCTAAAGGCAAAAACTTCACTTTGACAGCATACACAGATGCAGATTGGGCCAGCTGTGTGGATGACAAGAAAAGTACAAGTGGAGGTGCATTCTATCTAGGAGAAAGTCTGGTGGCATGGTTAAGCAAGAAACAAACATATATCTCTCTATCTACAGCAGAAGCAGAATATATAGCAGCAGCAGCATGTTGTACACAAGTCATGTGGATGAAGAAAACCCTCCAAGACATGAAGGTAAGCATTGATGAACCTATCTCAATCAAATGTGATAATACAAGTGCTATAAGTATATCAAAAAATCCTGTGCTTCATTCAAAAACTAAACATATCCCAATCAAGTATCATTTTCTCCGAGAACAAGTGGCTCAGAAGGTAGTAAAGTTGGAATATGTACCAACAAAAGAACAGACAGCTGATATATTTACCAAACCTCTTGCTAGAGAACCATTTCAATATTTGAGAGATAAACTAGGGGTAGTATCTGTAGATGCTACTCTCTGATATAAAGAGAAAGCACAGTTTCAGGGGGAGAACATAAATGAAAATATCATTCCAGGGGGAGATCAGCCAGCAAGGAAAGCATGAAACAGGTCCTCAGGGTCAAAGGATTATGGAAAGAATACACCCAACATAAAAGAGTTAAAGAAAAGGCTAAAGGGTCAGAATTTTAGATTTAATCCAAAGTTTGGAGCAGCAGGGTACAAAGTCAGAAGATCTCAGAGAGAGGAAATGCAGAAAGCAAACTAGGAAATGAGCAACCCTTTGCCATTGATGTCAAAGGGGGAGGAAAAGCAAAAAGGGGCTTCTATAAGGCAAACAGAGGAAGAGTATTGCCATCAATGCCAAAGGGGGAGACTGTTGGAAATGTTGTCATTGATGGCAAAGGAAAAGCCTGCACCGACCTGCTAAGAGAACTGCATAGAGCTGCATAGGGGAAGAAGGCCATCAGATTGAAGATCTGGCCAGCTAGTAGTTGTAATTTAATTCATTGTGTAAATAAGAAATGTTTCAGTATATTTGTGCCTTGTGGATTTAATTCATGTGTGAATATTTGGGCTCTTGATGGATGATGATTTATTTCTGTGTAATTGAAGTTCGAATCCCATAAGTAAGGATATCAGCAGAGTGATAAAACTCTGTACAATCTATAATAGGAATCTCTGTGTGAAAGACGGAATTGAAATCCTATGTATGATTGAGTTCTAGTGATACTCTGTCCCTGTGCATGCGCGAGAGTGTTTGACTCTGCAGTTAATGTACTTTGTCCCTGTGTTAATGTATATTCTCCTGAATGCTCATATTTATACGTTGTTGTGTATATATTGAAAATATATTAATCATGTGCGAATAGACCCTGGAATGTGTTATAGCCCAAATCCACCTTAGGCTGAAGGAAGGCGGGATTCAGGGTAACACCAAACCACGCTCAGTCTGGTAGCTAGCCCTACCAGAACAGGACAGGGCTCTCTCCAGGTCAATCTCAGTAAAAATGTATCAATAGGCCTTGAGATGACTGAAATGAGTGCTAATTTTAGGCTAGGTATATTAATCAAGGAGTTTGGAATGATTTTTAGGGTTTTTTTGTTGGAAAAAGGAAAAGGCCGTTTTGGGCTTGGGGATGAGGCAAATTCTTGCAGAGTTCAAGTTGGGGCAGGGAAAGCAATGACTTTGATGTCTTAGATTCAATGAATGGATAGAAAAGACTGCTGAGGAGCTGAAGAGGGCAAGAAGGTGCAAGGATCCTCTTCAAACAGAGAAAACATATAAAACTAAACAAAATTTTAAGGCAGAGCACCATCAAACTAATGAATTCTACCTTAGTTACTCATTTGTTTAATAAAGAAGAAAAGAGAAGGGAAATGGCATACATATAACATTAATTAAACTTATAGATACATGGAGAAAAACATCAGAAAAACTCAGAGCCACAAGGATCCCAACAAGTGCTGCAAAACCTCTGGTCTTTCCTTTGCCAAAAAGCTGAAATGAATATACAATGAGGTGCCAAACTATTCCCAAAAGTCCAACCCTGAAAATGTCTCAGAAGATACATGATATAGACCATCCTAACCCCTTCCCATGCCTCTAGGGGTCGAGCTCATCCTTCTAGGAGCTATTTCAAGCAATTCTAAAACAAGGAACTGAAATCTAGGCAATCAAACAACTTGCCTGTATATGGAAGGAAACTGATTCATTCATTTAATTTTCCCTTTTTAGTGAATGAATCCTCTAGAACAAGTAAATGTGAGAAAAAATTACATCATAGTCATCAAGTTACATCAAGGTAGATCAATAGTTACATGAAAAAGTGAAACTAGTCAAAACTGGGCGAAATTCTGAGTTGAAGAGTCAAAATGAGGCCAAATTTCTCTATGCGTCGCGCCCAAAAACTCAATGCATCGCGCCACTTTGAGCCTGTTTTTGAGGCACTTCCCAAAGTCCACATTGAGCTCATGATAGCTCGTTGGAAAGCCATATCTATCCGCTATCCAACCGAAGTGGAATTTTTCAATTTGGAGTTCATTTTCCCCTCCAAAACTGCAATCTCCCAAGACTGGTTCCTGCTGATGCAAAAAGTGGCAGAAAGGCCATTTATGGAGTATTTTTGACCCTTTAAACCATCCAGAACTTGATGAAATATCTCAGCCATTCCTGAGCATGCATAAGTCATCATAAACACCCAAAAATATTAATTTTTCCTCCAGAAGATGTCCCAATCATAAGCGTGCACCAAGTGGCGCGACGCGTCGGGCAGAAAAACCTGTTTTGCGACCAAAATTTCAAAAATGACAAAATTTACTCCAAATTTGCTGAAATTTGGAGCGAAGGTCCCCCATCATGTGCCATGCTCATCCAAAGAAGATTTGGCCAAGATTTGGAGTGGATCAGGCCTTTTCCGGCGTTTCAGTGCTCTCCTCAGCCTCGCTTTCAGGATCTTCATCTTCACTTTGCAAACATGTGTGTGGGCCCAATAGTGGTTCTTCATGTGCCTCAGCATGTATTTGTCCCTATTGGCCTTCGCCAATAGCTTCTCAAGATGAATGTTGGCTCTCGTAAGGCAAATCTCCCGCTCAAACGGTGTCATGTCACCTGGTCTCTTTCGGGCCAATTCCCGGTCTTCACGCATTCTCTGCAGCTCCATGAGTGTGTGCTAATCCTCCAATTGTTTATTCCGCTGCTCCAAGTAATTTATAACCCACTGAGCTCTTTGCAATTTCTCAGTCAGTGTTTCGATCTCAGCTTTCTATTCCTGGATGATTTCTTTCAGCTTTGAGCTGGGAGAGCTCGAATCAACATCGATGAATACAAAATCCGTATCTTGGCCTCGTGAGGGGCCTTCATCCTGCATATGCCTCTTGCCTCTATCCCGAACCTATACCTGTGCTGATGTCAAAGGCGAGACCCCTTCCACGCCAAGTGGAGATAGTACTCGTTGTGCTACTACAAATAAGGCTCTAGTACCTCTCTGATATGTAACACATACTGGAGCACTGATAGGTTCTATCTCGGGAACCTCAAACCAATGTGAAGGCTCTCCTGCATCATGAAAAATCTTGGGAGGAGGCTGAGGGGCTGTAAATAAGTCGCGGGAAATGAATTCCTCCCATGCAATGCCCTGCAATCCAAGCTGATGTACCACAATGATCTTGATGAGCGCATAATGATAAATGCTTTTATGCTACTGCTATGGAGTCTTCTTATGCACAAGGGTAGTCATCCGCTCTATGTTTTAACACATGAAATATGGAATACTCATCAGTCTCACTCTCGTGAAATGCATCAGAACTCTGATGTGGTATGCATAAAGGCATGACAAACTAACCCTCACAGCTGAAGTATATGATGATGAGTTTCATCAATGGCGCATAGGAATCCTTCAGAAACCGAAATGGGAATACCCTGCTGAGCTACCTCAAATAGCTAGGTCTGATGTAAGGTTCATAATATGCTCTATCCAGCTGCCGCCTCTTGTTCCACTCTTCACTTATGTTCGGTATCCCGGTCGCCTAAGAAATGGTTTCTGGTGTCAAGGTGAAGTTCACTCCAGCAAGGTTTACATGAACATCATGCAAATGTAGGACAAATAAGAGAACTAACTCCTGATGATGTTGAATCTGAGAAATCGTCTCACAATACTGAAAACATGACTGTTGTTGAAAGCATGCCATTGCAAGCGGGCAGGCCTGCAATTGAGTCAATGAAGTGGGCTCTTCTCTAACGTGCTTGCCACTTTTATGAGGCCTTCTCGGTAAATTTAGCTCTGTGGTTGAGTCACTATCTAGCTCATATTCTTGCTCATATGATGAATTTGTCTCTGACATGGTGCTTTGCAATGTGTATAACAAGTATATGCTAATATATATATGGTGAAAATAAGAGTTTGTTTTGTTTGAAAATGATGAATTGGTGTTTGTCTTTCAATACCAAATATGCCAAATATGTACCAAGTAGGAAATGAGGGACTGTGGTAATTATGAACAGTGGGAAAAGTGGGGGTTTTTCAAGTGAAATTAATGCAATAACAGTCACTTGACTGTTGGGAATTGGGGATTTTATAAGTGATATGAAAGGGGGAGGGCTAGTAGGGTTTAGTGATAGGAAAAATGGGTACAAGGGATATTATTGGTTTTGGGATAGAGGGAATAGGAGAGGGGATTATGATAATAGTGTGACAGTGATAAGGAATATGCTTTGAAGTTCTTGGCACAAAAATCACACCCTTTAAATTTCAAATACAAACCCTAAGAGAATCTTGACATTTTGAGAGGGTTTATCATTTTGGCATTTAAATTCTTATGTTTCGCTTTCAAACTACACCAAACACCAGCTACTATCCATAACCAAAGCTCACAAACTTACTTGGATCATTAGAAAACCGAGTTGATTTGAAATTTTGGTGAAGCAGTGATGAAATTAAGCATGTCGGCTCTGTGCGCCGTGCGCACACCCAGTGCGCCGCGTTGGCTCTGTGCGCCGCACTCGATCAAATTAACACATTCAAACTTGGCCCAATGCACCGCGTCTTGTGGATGTGCCGCGCCTTCCTCCAATGCACCGCACACACCCAAGCACACAGTCTTAGCTCCAAAATTCAGTTTCGCCCTTCCACAGCTTGAGTCGACTTCAATTGATCTCTTGGGTGCAAATGGCATTGATACACATAGAAATATCTATATAAAGTCATGGATTTGATTTTTTCTTTGTAAAGACCCATTTTTGTAATGTTTCAGAATTTTCGTTTCTTCACTTTTAATACAACTCTGCTTTTCAAGTTTCCTCTTTGATTTTTTGGCTAAAACGATGGCTTCTTGGTTGATTTTTTGCAGGGATGGTGGCATTGGATTTCGGCAAAGGATGACTAGGGCTGCATTTGAAATAATTCATGGCGGAAAACTTTAAAAATACATATTTATTACAAACAATTAATTTGACTATTTCTTCTTCAAAACAGAGTTTTGAAGAAGAAACATCCTTGAGCATTATTGATGATGAAAATCTTGAAATGAAAACTTTTTGAAGACATCCTCATGGCCTGCGGGCATTATTTGACATTTTGAAAACCAAACCCTAGACCTAATGACTGAAATGGCTCTTTTTTGACCAACATACCACCTATGACTGTAAATTACTGAAATCAACTTTGATGAATTTTGATAAATTTTGACCAACCCAGCAGGTACAAACATGAGGGAAACGAGTGAAGAGAACCTTCCGTCAGATAATGGCATGCCCCTAACAGAATGCAGATGAATGAGCTGAATGAGACACCTAAAAAATGAAATGCAATAAGAGAAATGATCTCTGACGGAGGGATGTAAAGACCGACTCTAACATTGGCTCCAATGGGGATGGTAGCTCCTGGGAGGTGCCAAGAATGGCAGATCTCTCGGAGAGTAGGCAGTGTCTTCATCCATTGGGCTATGGAGTCCATTATTTTGACAAATCAACAAAAGACTGATGACTTAATTTATTGACTGAAACTTTTACTCAAACTGACTCAACTTCTAAAACTGAAATGACTGAACCAAACCGACTAGACAGACTCAGACCAAAACTGAAATCCTTCTTAAGAATTATAGCCCTCACTTCGGGCCCCAAAATGAAGAAAATATCACAGTGCACTCTTGCGATGAAACTAAAATAAATGATATGTACAATGACAATGTGATCAGCAGAAAACATCTTAGAAATGGTACCACTTGAGCAGCCGACCATTGATCGGCCCTCTTGGACAGTCTTCACCGTTCATTTCCTTCAGAAGAAATGCATTCTGACCACGATATGCAGCAATCTTAAAGGGACCTTTCCAGAGATTTTGAAACTTACCGTGTTTACCTTTGTCCTCATTTCTAGCATCCCACTTCAGCACTACCTTCTCCAATTGGAATTTATCCGCCTTCGCTTTCCTGTCATAGATCTTCTTGATTCTCTCCTGCAACTTGAATGTGTTCTGGAAGACCTCTTCTCTCATTTGCTGCAAGTGAATCATTTGATTTATCCTTCTCTGCATATGGCTTTCTTCACTGCCAGCTTCCTGAAGAAGCTTGACCACCGTAACAATAAGAGAGGTAGGAAACACTGTATCCACTCCATAAACTAACTCAAAGGGGGACATACCAATGGACTTCTTTTGACTCACCCGATCATCCCATAGTGCATTGACCAGCTTCTTATGCCAACTCTTCTTATTTATGTCCAACAACTTTTTAATGATGTTGACTAAAGATTTATTGGAAGATTCCACCAAATCGTTGCCTTGCGGGTGATAGGTGGTTGAATGCCCCAAAATTATTTTATACTTGGCACAAAACTCAATCATCTTTCTTGATTTGAAAGTTGCTGCGTTATCAGTGATTATCTTATTCGGGCAGCCGAAGCGAGACCAAATTTTATTCTCAAGGAAAGAAATGACCATCGAATCGGTAGCCTGCCTTGTGGGAACTGCTTCGATCCATTTCGTGAAGTAATCAGTCACTGTTAGGATCCATATATGTTGTCCTGAAGAAGGAGGATGGATCTACCCAATGAAATCCAAACCCCACTGCTGAAAAGGGGCGCTTACCTCAATAGGTTTAAGCGGAAAAGGCTGTAATTTCTGTCTTCCTTCGAAAATATGGCACTCATGGCAGCCTTTGACTATTTTATACACATCAGCAAACAATGTTTTCCAATAGTACCATGCTCTCAAAATCTTATTGGCTGTTGTTTTCCAAAAATGGTGACCCCCGCAGTCTCCTTTATGGAAATCCTCCATTACCTTCTTCGCTTCTTCCTCCACCAAACAATTTAACAAAACACCACCCGGATCTTTCCAATAAAGTGCAGAATTCAAAATACAAAATTTTGCAGCCTTCAGTTTTAGAGTTCTACCTTTGTTTCTAGTCATGCCGGGCGGTGATGACAAATTTTGAAGAACATACATGATATCTGAATACCATGGGGAAGCAACAAACATTTCCGATACCTGAAGTGGCGAATTCTCCTCATCCTCATCAGACATAGCAGCAATCAGATTTATGTCTAATGCATGCAAATTCGATTCAGCCATAAGCTTCGCCAGCCCCTGTCCCTTGATAAGCTTCGTGGGCCTTATCTCCACATCATACTCCAGCAAAGCTGTAATCCACTTGCCTCGTCTTCCTTCCGGATCAGTTTGTACTAAAACATCTTTCACAGCAGCGTTAGGAACATAAGCCAAAATATGAGAATGTAGAATGTGTACTCGGAAATCTTTTAATGCTTTTACCAGTTATAGAGCTTGCTTCTCAATGATGTTGTACTTCAAGGCTGCGTCTCTTATAGTTCGACTAAAAAAAGCTATTGGCTTCTCATGCCCATCTCTTTTCTGCATTAACACAGCTGCCATGGTATGCTCCGAAGCAAATGAAAACAAAATAAAATCTTGGGTGTAATCCGGGCTGATTAACACCAGAGCTGAAGATAGTGCCAACTTCACCAAATTAAAGGACTTTACAGCCTCTTCAGTCCACTTCACTTGGCTGTCCTTTTTCAGCATATTTGTTATCTCTCTTAGATGTTCAGCAAGGTTAGGGACAAAACGGCGTAAAAAGTTCATCTTACCATTAAAAGACTGAATCTCCTTCTTGTTCCTGGGAGGGTCAATTTGCTGAATTGCTTCAACACGTGCTGGATCAATACGAATGCCATCTTTTGAAATAATGTGACCAAGTAATTTTCCTTCATCCATGGAAAACAAGCTCTTTTTAGGATTAAGCGAGACACCATATTTTCTGCACTTTTGAAAGACAACTTTCAAGTGATACATATGCTCTTCATCTGAATTGGAAAAGACCGTCAAATCATCAAGGTATATAACAAGGAAAACATCTTTCTCATTCGCAAAAGCCATGTCCATCGCCCGCTGAAAATTCGCGCCAGCATTCTTCAAACCGAATGGCATCTTGGCATAGTGGAATGTCCCCCACGGAGTGGTGAACATTGTTTTGTCACGGTCGTCCTCATGGACCAAAATTTGGTTATATCCAGAATAACCATCGAGTAGTGACATGCGAGATGCTCCAACTACTCGCTGCAGTATATGATCCATTTTGGGCAATGGATAATTGTCCTTCAATGACACCTTGTTCAGATTTCGGAAATCAATGCATAACCGAATCTCACCTGTCTTTTTCCGCACCGGCACCAAATTGGAAATCCAATCAGAAAATATGATGGGAACAATGATTCCTGCTTTGTACAACCTATTTACCTCCTTCTCAATCGATGGTAGCAACTTCGGGTTGATTCTTCTTAGCTTCTGTCTGAAAGGCTTCTGATTAGGCTTGATTGGGATAGTGTGCTGAATTATATTGGTATCATACGTCTTTAAATCTGAATAGTCCCAAGCGAAAGCATCAGCAAAAGAAGACAACAAACTCACATATTTTTCTTTTACCTCCGGTGGCAATGATTTGGATAACTTCACCATCTTTGGGTCTTCAGCTGTTCCAATATTTACATCTTCAACTCCTTTTTCAGTCGGCCGTAAGGTTGGTTTCTTAGCCACATCATCCTGATCGAAGAGCTCTTCTAAAGGTATCAAACCTTTAGGAATAACGTTATCTTTTAGCTGCAACACTTCCATTTGATTGAATTGCACGTCAGCTTCACCATCATCATATTCTACATCAATTGAGGTATCTTTGAACTTACCTTTATTTTGCAGAAAATCATTAATCTCATCATCATCTTGGAAAACTTGCCAACATCTTTGATTATCCGGGACGGTAGGACGGTGCTTCACATGGATTTCAAACTTATTACTTGAATTCATTGGGATCTTCAAATTACTTGCTGCCTTAGCAAGTGCATCTGCAATTCCATTTTGAATGCGAGGAATACAAGTCAAAGTATAATCTGAAAACTGCTTCAAAATATCCAGAACAACATTTCGGTAAGCCCGCATTCGGGGATGCTTCGTTTGATATTCACCCTTTACTTGCTTAATCACCAATTCGGAGTCGCCATAGACTGCAATTCTCTTAGCATTCAACTTTCTAAGAATTTTTAGGCCAGCAATCAGAGCTTCGTACTCAGCCTCATTGTTCGAACAATCGAATGCTAATTTGTAAGAACATACTCATACATTGCTCAGTACCTTGTTTGGAGCGGAAAAAGGACTGCGTACCCAAATACCAATTCCAGCACCATCATTTCCCACTGCACCATCAAAATCCATGGTCCATAGACCCTCTTCATCATCTTCTAAGTGCTGAAATTGTGCTAGCTCTGTTTTTTCTGCTTGCTGTCCACTATCTTTAGCTGATTGCTCAACTGTGCTTTCCGGTTTTTGCCTTTCTTTCTGCAAAACTTCTCTGAAATTCTCGGTAATCTCTGGAATATCTTCTGCTTGAACTAAATGACTATCTACATCATTGAAACTATCGGCAAACAAAACAAAAGACTCTAAATCTGTATGTACATAATTAATCGGATGATTGACCGGTTTCTCCTTGGTTGTAATCATATACTTCATTTTTTGTTCCTGGTACAACTTTCTCATTTGGCCAAACACGGGAATCGTCGCATAGGAGAAATCTAATTGTAATGTCCCTTTCAATTTTGCTCCCCAAGATCTGGAAAGCAACATACCAAACCTGGGAGGAATGTCTGCCACAACTACGTCCATCAAAACATTCTTTGTAGGAATCTGATCCAAACTAACAACCAAGTCTTTAATGAGCCCAATACATCTCACTCTGCTAGAATCAAATGAATAAAGATCATGGTACTTCCTGGTAATGTCTAAACCCAACTTCTCCATGATTGCTTTCGGCATAAGATTATGGGAAGCACCGGAATCGAACATGGCATTATGCAATACAAACTCATGCAATCGAAGACTGATATAAAAAGGAGGCACTTCACTATCTGGAGACTCACCATCTAAAGCTGGTCCAAATATCAGTTCAGGTTGATCATCTTCAATATTCACCATATCAGACATAGGATCGAAATTCAAAATTCTAGAAACTTGACCTCTATAACTGTTGTTCTTCATTAGTTCAGTCAAGGGAATGGATACCTTTAATTTAGAAATCTCATTCTCCAAACTAAAGGCTGAAGTATTTTCGATCTCTTTGGCTGGAACATCTTTCTTTTCAGCCTTCTCCCTCGATGTAATTGGCTGATTTGATTTTTCTGCTGATGATGACTTGGTGGCAGTGGGATCAACTATCTCTTTTGCTTTCTTTTGTGCAACAGGTGAATCGTTTTTAGGTGCTGAAACTTCCTTTCTCTTTTGGATTGGGTTGACAGGCACATCTTTGTTTCTAAGAGAATATTACTTCTGCTGGGCTGACAAGGCATTCATATAACCTCTTTGATACTCATCCGACTCTTCCTCAAGAGCTGCATCATTGGCCAAGATAAAATCCTCATCTCTTTGTACAGTTGAACTTTCTGCATACTCCTCATCTTCGGTGATATAAATGGGCAAATCATTAGGAGTAAAGAAGTGATTTTCCTCCCCTACTACATCATCTTCATCATCTGAATCCCGACCAAATTTTTTTTGCTGAAGAGGTGTCTTTACTTGCTGCTGGACTGCTGGTTCTTGTGCTCGCTGCTCTCATTGTTTGATCCTGAATTGGGGCTGCTGCTGACCACGGAAGTTTGGATTTTGAATCTAAGGTTAGGGCTTATCAAGTGTGAGCTTTTCAATCACTCTTTCCACCTTGCGAAGTAGCTGATCTGATGTAGATGTAGAAGCTTCTTCCTTTATTACAACTTTCTTCTCTGCTTTCAATCTAGCTCTCTTGTCATTCAAATTTGCCTCAACACTCACCGCAATTTTCTGCATATCTTCTAAGGTGGGTGGATCTCTGTCTCGTAATGAATAGGCCATCTCCGGATCAAAACCATCCGGGAATTTTAACAAATATGACTTCATAGATGGCCTCAAATCATCAGGAATTGCATTATAAACCGCATTAAATCTGATAATATAGTCTTGGACGGACTCACCAGCATTACGTTTGATCTTGGTATATTCAGAAGTGATTTGAAGTGGATCTTTCTTCATTTCCCACCGATCTAGAAACTGTCTCTGATGCTTGTCTAATGTATTAATACTTTTGGGTTGCAAAGCTCTGAACCACTTGCGTACCTCACCTCCAAAAGTTTGCACAAACAATCTCATGGTGACATTCTCTTCATCAATTTCATGGAGATCAAAGAAGTCTGTCATTCTATCAATATGCTGCTGAGCGGGCACACTTTGAGGAGTACCATCAAACAATGGGATTTTACTCTGATAATCAGCAGGCATGGGATCTAAGTTCTGTGGTAAGACAAGAGGTGTGAATCTAGCAGCCATTGCTCTTGGTGGATTTATGATCTGTCTTGGAGAAACGGGTGGACTAGGAGTAGTAGATGTACGAGGTGTATGTAGTGGAGATGGAGGAGGAACTACTGCAGATTGTTGATCAGATATAGATGGTTGCACGAGAATGGTAGGAATGAAAGAAAGCTCAGCGTGAACTTGTGAATCAGAAGTAACTGCTGATGGACCAAGAGTTTCAAATGCAGATTCGATAAACTCAGGAATATTCGTTGCCACAATAGAGTTTTGAATGTTCAGTATGTAACTATCAATGGATCTATTAGCTTGTTCAATCTCAAGATACTTGATAAACTTGGGATTTATGACAGTAGAACCAGTAGCACTTTCAGACTTAGTTTCAAACAATGACAACTCGAATTGATCATCAAACTCAATATCTTCAAGGAATTCAAATACGGTAGGGCATGAATGAGATTTAAACAAAGGGATCACGAGACTTTCTCGATGGAGGATTCTTGAAATCAGATTGGGATTCTCATACACTGGAGGTGGATCAGGATCGGGATTAGATCTAGTATGTCTTCTGGAAGCCAGTGTGTTGATCTATTCAAAAATCAAAGGACAAAACCGATCTATTTCAGCCTATCAAATTCTAGACTCAATCACCCAAAAGTCCAGAACGATGTAATATACTGGGGTAATTCACAAGTCAAGTGTCACGTTCACAAGCTAAACCGGAGATTGACTGAAGTAGCATTTATCTACTTCCGCTAATGCAAAGCAAAAGCATTTCGAAAGCTACATGGCGTAACTTCAGGCTCCGTCTGTAACTTATGAAACGAATAACACCAACAAGAAAACCATTTTTTTCCCCAGCATGGTCGCCACTATGTTATTGCCCAAATCCACCTCAGGCTGAAGGAAGGCGGGATTCAGGGTAACACCAAACCACGCTCAGTCTGGTAGCTAGCCCTACCAGAACAGGAGAGGGCTCTCTCCGGGTCAATCTCAGGGAAAATGTATCAATAGGCCTTGAGATGACTGAAATGAGTGCTAATTTTAGGCTAGGTATATTAATCAAGGAGTTTGGAATGATTTTTAGGGGTTTTTGTTGGAAAAAAGGAAAAGGCAGTTTTGGGCTTGGGGATGAGGCCAAATTCTTGCAGAGTTCAAGTTGGGGCAGGGAAGGCAATGGATTTGATGTCTTAGATTCAATGAATGGATAGAAAAGACTGCTGAGGAGCTGAAGAGGGCAAGAAGGTGCAAGGATCCTCTTCAAACGGAGGAAAACATATAAAACTAAACAAAATTTTAAGGCAGAGCACCAACAAACTAATGAATTCTACCTTAGTTACTCATTTGTTTAATTCAGAAGCAAAGAGAAGGGAAATGGAATACATATAACATTAATGAAACTTACAGATACATGGAGAAAAAAATCATCAAAACTCAGAGCCACAAGGATCCCAACAAGTGCTGCAAAACTCTGGTCTTTCCTTTGCCAAAAAGCTGAAATGAATATACAATGAGGTGCCAAACTTTTCCCAAGAGTCCAACCCTGAAAATGTCTCAGAAAATACATGATATAGACCATCCTAACCCCTTCCCATGCCTCTAGGGGTCGAGCTCATCCTTCTAGGAGCTGTTTCAACCAATTCTAAACAAGGAACTGAAATCTAGGAAATCAAACAACTTGCCTCTATATGGAAGGAAACTGATTCATTCATTTAATTTTCACTTTTTAGTGAATGAATCCTCTAGAACAAGTAAATATGAGCCAAAATTACATCATAATCATCAAATTACATCAAGATAGATCAATAGTTACATCAAAAAGTAAAAATAGTCAAAACTGGGCGAATTTCTGAGCTGAAGAGTCAAAATGAGGCCAAATTCCTCTATGCGCCGCGCCCAAAAACTCAATGCATCGCGCCACTTTGAACCTGTTTTTGAGGAACTTTCAAAAGTCCAAATTGAGCTCATGATAGCTCGTTGGAAATCCCTATCTGTCTTCTATCCAACCCAAGTGGAATTTGTCAATTTGGAGTTCATTTGCCCCTCCAAAACTGCAATCTCCCAAGACTGGTTCCTGCTGATGCAAAAAGTGGCAGAAAGGCCATTTGTGGAGTATTTTTGACCCTTTAAACCATCCAGAACTTGATGAAATCTCTCAGCCATTCTTGAGCATGCATAATTCATCATAAAAAACCCAAAAATATCAAATTTTCCTCCAGAAGGTGTCCCAATCATAAGCGCGCGCCAAGTGGTGTGACGCGTCGGGCGGGAAAACCTGTTTTGCGACCAAAATTTCAAAAATGACAATATTTACTCCAAATTTGCTGAAATTTGGAGAGAAGGTCCCCCATCATGTGCCATGCTCAGCCAAATAATCTTTGGCCAATATTTGGAGTGGATCAGGCCTTTTCCAGCATTTCAGTGCTCTCCTCAGCCTCGCTTTCAGGATCTTCATCTTCGCTTTGCAAACATGTGTGCGGGCCCAATAGTGGTTCTTCATGTGCCTGAGCATGTATTTGTCCCTATTGGCCTTTTCCAACAGCTTCTCAAGATGAATTTTTTCTCTCGTAAGGCAAATATCCCGCTCAAACGGTATCATGTCACATGGTCTCTTTTGGGCCAATTCTCGGTCTTCGCGGATTCTCTGCAGCTCCATGAGTGTGTGCTGATCCTCCAATTGTTTATTCTGCTACTCCAAGTAATTTATAACAAACTAATCTCTCTGCAATTTCTCGGTCAGTGTGTCGATCTCAGCTTTCTGTTCCTGGATGATTTCTTTCAGCTTTGAACTGGGAGAGCTCGAATCAACATCGATGAATACAAAATCAATATCTTGGCCTCGTGAGGGGCCTTCACCCTGCATAGGCCTCTTGCCTCTGTCCTGAACCTATACCTGTGCTGATGTCGAAGGCGAGACCCCTTCGACGTCAAGTGGATATAGTACTCGCGCTGCTGATGAAGATAACGAGACCCCTTCCACCCCTGGTGGAGATAGTACTTGTCGTGCTGCTGCAAATAAGGCTCTAGTACCTCTCTGATATGTAACACATACTGGAGCACTGATAGGCTCTGTCCCGAGAACCTCAAACCAATGTGAAGGCTCTCCTGCATCATGAACAATCTCGGGAGGAGGCTGAGGTGCTGTAAAGAAGTCGCGGGAAATTAACTCCTCCCATGCAATGCCCTGCAATCCAAGATGATGTACCACAATGATCTTGATGAGCGCATAATGATAAATGCTTTTATGCTGCTGCTATGGAGTCTTCTTATGCACAAGGGTAGTCATCCGCTCTATGTTTCGACACATGAAATATGGAATACTCATCAGTCTCACTCTCGTGAAATGCATCAAAAGTCTGATGTGGTATGCATAAAGGCGTGACAAACTAACCCTCACAGCTGAAGTATATGATGATGAGTTTCATCAATGGCGCATAGGAATCCTTTAGAAACCAAAATGGGAATACCCTGCTGAGCTGCCTCAAATAGCCAGGTCTGATGTAAGGTTCATAATATGCTCTATCCAGCTGCTGCCTCTTGTTCCACTCTTCACCTATGTTCGGTATCCCGGTCGCCTGAGAAATGGTTTCTGGTGTCAAGGTGAAGTTCACTCCAGCAAGGTTTACATGAGCTTCACGCAAATGTAGGACAAATAAGCGAACTAACTCCTGATGATGCTGAATCTGAGCAATCATCTCACAATACTGAAAACATGACTGTTGCTGAAAGCATGCCATTGCAAATGGGCAGGCCTGCAATTGAGTCAAGGAAGTGGGCTCTTCTCTGACATGCTTGCCACTTTTATGAGGCTTTCTTGGTACATTTAGCTCTGTGGTTGAGTCACTGTCTCGCTCATATTATTGCTCATATGATGAATTTGTCTCTGACATGGTGCTTTGCAATGTGTATAACAAGTATATGCTGATATATATATGGTGAAAATAAGAGTTTGGTTTATTTGAAAATGATGAATTGGTGTTTGTCTTTCAATACCAAATATGCCAAATATGTACCAAGTAGGAAATGAGGGACTGTGGTAATTATGAACAGTGGGAAAAGTGGGGGTTTGTTAAGTGAAATTAATGTAATAACAGTCACTTGACTGTTGGGAATTGGGGATTTTATAAGTGATATGAAAGGGGGAGGGCTAGTAGGGTTTAGTGATAGGAAAAATGAGTACAAGGGATATGATTGGTTTTGGGACAGAGGGAATAGGAGAGGGGATTATGATAACAGTGTGACAGTGATAAGGAATATGCTTTGAAGTTCTTGGCACAAAAATCACACCCTTTAAATTTCAAATACAAACCCTAAGAGCATCTTGACATTTTGAGAGGGTTTATCATTTTGGAATTTAAATTCTTATGTTTCGCTTTCAAACTACACCAAACACCAGCTACTATCCATAACCAAAGCTCACAAAATTACTTGGATCATTAGAAAACCGAGTTGATTTGAAATTTTGGTGAAGCGGTGATGAAATTAAGCCTGTCGGCTCGTGCGCCACGCGCACACCCAGTGCGTCGCGTCGGCTCTATGTGACGTGCTCGAGAAAATTAACACAGTCAGGCTTGGCCCACTGCGCCGCGTCTTGTGGATGCGCCGCGCCTTCCTCCAATGTGCCACGCGCACACCCAAGCACACAGTCTTAGCTCCAAAATTCAGTTTCGCCCTTTCACAGCTTGAGTTGACTTCAATTGATCTCTTGGGTGCAAATGGCATTGATAAACATAGAAATATCTATATAAAGTCATGGCTTTGATTTTTTCTTTGTAAAGACCCATTTTTGTAATGTTTCAGAATTGGCATTTCTTCACTTTTAATACAACTCTGCTTTTCAAGTTTCCTCTTTGATTTTTTTGGCTAAAACGATGGCTTCTTGGTTGATTTTTTGCAGGGATGGTGGCATTGGATTTCGTCAAAGGATGACTAGGGCTGCATTTTAAATACTTCATGGCGGAAAACTTTAAAAATACATATTTATTACAAACAATTAATTTGACGATTTCTTCCTCAAAACAGAGTTTTGAAGAAGAAACATCCTTGAGCATTATTGATGATGAAAATCTTGAAATGAAAACTTATTGAAGACATCCTCATGGCTTGCGGGTATTTTTTGACATTCTGAAGATCAAACCCTAGACCTAGAAACTGAAATGACTCTTGTTCGACCAAAATACCATCTATAACTGTAAATGACTGAAATCCACTTTGATGAATTTTGAGAAATTTTGACCAACCAGCAGGCACAAACATGAGGGAGAATGAGAGAACAAAGCCCTTTCGTCAGATGATGGCATGCCCCTAACGGAATGTAGATGAATGAGTTGAATGAGACACCTAAAAATGAAATGCAAAAAGAGGAATTTTGATCTCTGACAGAGGGCTGACGAGACCGACTCTAACATAATGACTGATGTTCTTGTCTGATTCATATTGGTCAAGGTTAAGAGTCATGTATTATGATTCACTGAAGTTAACAGTGGCATGGTGTTGCAATTCCACATAAGAAACGGAGGAGCGAGGTCGTAATGTGCAGAAATCAGCGTTGAGACGATGCGAGGAGGAGAACCCTTTTAAATAATAAAGGACGACGGAACGCGAAGTTAGGTGGAACCCTGAGCCAAAAGGGCGGAACCACGAAGAGTGAACAGTAAAGGTGGTTTCTGGTTTTCATCGCACCACCTTTACACGGTGGGTGGTATTCAAGAGATTGGGAGCGATTCCACGGGACGGGCGACACGTGTCCCCAAGCGAATTTGCAAAACCGCTCTCACTGCGCGCCATCGCGCGTTATTGTTCGCGCATCTTCGCCGAGCGATATCCGTCCGATCAAATGAGGCGGCGCGACGCGATAACAACCGTCGGATGGAGACGACCGTTAGCGTTGGGGCCCATACGCATGTGTTGAGGTTTGCGGGTTTAACCCAAAGTTGTGATTTAAATATATGCGCGGAAGCTGGGATGGTCAATTAATATGGTTTTTAATAACCCAAAGTATTATGTCGCGTATTAAGGGTGTAGGCCACATAATTACAATTGTGAAGTCAGCGCCCAATGAAAATATGGGGATTATGATTTGGTTGGATGCATAACAGTCTTATTGCCGATACATGTCTGATTAGCGTTACAATGGATAACGAAGGGTGTTAATGGTGCAATTGCGCTTTGAAGTAAAGCTTAGAGCAACGTAATCATAGTTTGTATTGAACAATGAGAAAGTTGAAGTTTAAATATGTTTAACAAAAAATTTGCAGATTTGACCTGACTGAATACGCAGTGGAGGTTGATAACTCATATTTACAGAATCTGGAATTAAAGATAGAGTGTCTTGGAGATTGCAGAGTTGAAGAAATGTGCAGCAAAAGGATTCAAAAGTGCAGTGAACAGGTGGAATATGTGAAAGACAGTGAACAAAGTATGCAGGACAGCTGCATGACTGCTACAGAAAGGACAAAACCAGCTAGCCAAGGGCTGAGTGAAGTTTATATACTGTAACTGAAAATGTAAATGTTTTATTTGTTTTATATTGTTTGTGATGCAAAGACAAGTATCCTAAGGAAAAGAAAAATCCCACTGTAACATGGAAATTTGTACAGATTGTTATAATTTTAAATGAGTTGGACAAAGGAACGAGAAGACAGAAGTCAAAGAGTCATGGCTGTTCACTCCAAATTCCTTGTGGAATACAAATAGTCATGTAATGAACTCTATATATAATATCAACTTGATATGCATAAATAAGAGAGAGAGAGTAAGAATAGAGAATGAAAAGTATAGAAGATTGAGGCAGAGAAGATAAGGAAGAGAGGAGCAAAAAGAGATGCTATAGAATAGAGCTGATATCTAAGGTGAATCAGCAAACACTTCTTGTGATAAATTGAGGAAGTTGGAGCTTCCCTATCAAGTTGAAGCTTGATAGCTGTCAGTTGTAGCTGACTGAGGTTGGAGCCTCCTGTAGGTTGGTGCCTGCAGAAATTTGAAGGGAGTTGGAGCTTCCTTGCAAGTTTTAGCTTGCAGAATTGAGGTTAGAGCCTCCTGTAGGTTGGTGCCTGCAGAAAAACAGTGGTGAGAGGGAGTTGGAGCTTGCCTTTGCATCACAACAATAATAAGATGTGGTTTTCTCCCTTTATGGGTTTCCACTTATATTTGTTGTCTCTATCTGTGTTGCCTGTGTGCTGAGATGATTTATCAAATCTGCTTAATGTTTGCTGCTCTCATAATAAGTTTAATGTCACATTAATTTAATACTTGCTACAACATATTAAGACTGTTCATATACTAAGGTTGATTATAAAAGTAAGCTATAAATAAGCTGACGAAAAATTGAAAAATGCTCATGTATGTATTGAACTGATTCACCCCCCCCCCCTCTCAGTTCAACTAAAATTCAACATTCACATTCTTATGGCATGTAGCGGGGAAATCGGCCAGCTTCTTGAGTGAAGTGGGACCACGATAAAATGATCACTCGAACGGAGGGCTGCAGAGACCACCCGAGCAAGTGAACATAGCTCTTGACTGCAGATATCACGGCACATGTTCATCGTCCTAACCATCGACTGTGAGAACGCGCTAAGATTGACTGCATGCGGAGCGTCACTTCAAGACATACGGCTACGACCCGAAAACGTGGAACCCAGTTGTGGGAGTTGTGTAAAAGGAGCATACCAGTCTTCATTAAACACCTCTATCGAATTCCTGGGAGCGGTAAAAAGGTAAAGCTCTGGAAGGACAGGATTACGGGGAACGATCCACTTGAAAACAATACAGAGTTTTCTGAACTGCGCAATCTGTTAAAAGAAAGAGGAATAAAGAGACTCTCAGAAATCTCTGAATGGGACGAACGAGGCAACTGGTAGGCGTGGAGCCTCAACGACATTCCGAACCATCTAAGTCAACAAATAGTCAGCCTCAAAGCCGATTTGAAAGATGCAGCCCCTGTGCATCAGAATGCCGAGGATACATGGGGATGGGGGTCTTTAGGAAATTACACCCCCGCTAAGGGATTCGAAGCTCAGCAAACTCAGCGTGACTGTGCGCAATCCTCAGATTTCTGGATGCAGGTGTAGGATGCGATGGCGCTCCCAAAAATCAATTTCTTTTTCTGGACAGTCATGCAAATTTTTTTTTTAACAGGAGACAACCTCATGAAGAGGAATTTCACAGGGCCGCACAGATGTGCTCTATGCAAACAACATGCTGAAACAATAGATCACCTGTTTGTAGCATGCTCTTTCGCAGCCAAAGTATGGGAACTCACTCTCCATGGACTGAACAGTGCGACTCCAACAAATTTGACAGTAGTTGATCTCTTCACGACATGGAAAGAATGCTATGCTTCGAACATCAACAGCAAGTGTCTATGGGCCAGGGTATGGATCACCATTCCAAAGTATGTGTGCTGGAAATTGTGGTTAGCTAGGAATGAAAAGATATTTAATAATGTATATTGGACTCCGACCACAGTGGCAGCCAAAGCTAAAGGCCCACTCCTTGAAATCTTGAGCAACCAACCTCTAAAAGATGAATCCACGCTACTGCTGGTTGAAAGGAAATGGCTTGGGACTTTTGTTTTTCGAAACAGCAATCAAAGTGCTGTAAGACCTCTTCAAAATCCAGAATGGAGACTAAGAGAAAAAGATGAAGAATTTCAGAGTTGGTGGCGAAAGTAAGGAACAACGACGATCTTCTTTGACGGAGCATCTAAAGGAAACCCTGGTACAACAGGTGCTGGAGGTCTCATCCTCTCTCAGGATGGATCTTCCAAAGAGACCTACAGCTAGGGCTTAGGACAGCGAACCAACAATCAAGCTGAAATCCTGAGTTTGTTAAAAGCCTGTCAAATCGCTAAAGAAAGAGGAATCAGAGAAATCCAAGCATTCAGAGACTCTGAAATGTTGATAAAAAAAATCCATATGAAAAATAAGTTCAATGACGCTGTCCTAAATAAGAGCCTCCAAAGGCTTCGGAACATAATTCAAGAGTTTACCGTCTTCAATTGCTACCATATTCTTAGAGAATCGAACAAGGAAGCTGACAAATATGCCAATCAAGGCTGCACACTAGCTCAGGGAGAACTCAACATAAACAATGAAGCTCCAGTTCAAACATGTATCCCTTGACAAGGGCTAGAGATTGTAATAGAAACAATAAGAAGAAATGTAATGAAGGCTGCTTTGGCTCCGGCCCAGCCTGATCTGATCTATAAATAAAAAACACTATCCGTTTCAGTTAAACTATATATATATATATATATATATATATATATATATATATAGATATAACAACTCACAAGTCACGTATAGCAATAGCTTAGCAAGAGTCCACATATGAATTGAACCTTGACAACATTGCATGGCATATCAACCTCATAAGAGGCGTGTTGCCACATCCCTCATGTGTCTTGGTGGAATGGTTGCATCTCGCCCCCACCCACTTGCTTATTTGACACCCATGTGAGGAATAATTATCTATTTCCAAAGAACTACAATTGTGTTGTTAGAGAATATAGAAATTATATATTAACAAATTGAATATATGCCTTAATAATTTATGACAAAATAATATGCAAATTACAAAATACATAGTTACCTCATTAAAAAAAGTTAATTTATATTTAAAAAAATTTATTATATAGAGAAAAACTAATTGTTAAAAACGTTTGTCCATGGGGTCTTGGATAGATGGTGATTGGGTGCTATGTTAAGGCACTCCTTGATGTGAAGTCACTGGTTCAATTCCCTACATCGATTAGGGTGATATACTGGACATGATGAAGATGTAGTCCTACCAAGATTACAAAAAAAATTGTTAAAAAAAATTAATTTACATTCTAAATATGTGGTTTATATCATAAATATTTATTTGTTAAAAAAGTGTCTATTTTAGTAATACGTAAGTAAAAATTAAAAGAAATTTCATGTTTGAAGAGTATTGATTTATTTTATAAAAACCAATAAAGCTAAGTTTTTATTTAGATCCTGCATATAGTGGTTAAATTATTGATTCAAAATATCAATAGAAATACGTTAGAATTTAACATAAATCAACTAATAAACCTGAAATGATTATCTATATTTATATGTAGATGTTACATTAGCTTATTATTATAAAATTTTGAATTTTTTTTTTATTAGTTCAAGAATATACCCAAATGTAAATGGCTATTGCGCATTTGATGTGTTATTCATCTTATCAATTTGTTGGGAAAATACTTTTTTTGGGCCGGGGGGGGGTGGGGGCGCGGTGGGGCTGAATAAGTATTTTCAATAATCACAATCTTTTACTTTTCTCTTACTGATTTCTATACGTGACTTTGATTAGCCCAACTAGCATATATACGCTGATACACTAACAGAAACTTGCGTATACTGAGATAACTTTATTGTTAGATAAACTTTCAGAAAAAATTATTTAACCCAACTTATTAGTTATGTATAAGATAGTTAAGTAGTAAATATGTGCAGTAATAATAGAATAAATCATCGCACAAGAGCATCACACATGAATACCAAGATTTAAGGTGGAAACCCAATTTGGGAGAAAACCACTACTGTTGTCGTCTATGTCTTCAATATTTATTATATGGAAAACTGCTTACAATATTGTACTGATGCAAACTCATATCAGTACGCAGGCATCTACTTGCAGAAGGCTACAACCTTCTCTCATTCTCCAGCTGCTACTAGAAGGGAGCTCCAACCCCCTGATCTCATTTACCAACCACTACTGGAAGGAAGATTCAACCCCCTGATTAGAACACCAACTTCTACTGGCAGGAATATTCTACTTCCACACTGAAGGCTTCAACCCTCAGAACCACTGTAGACCACATTTCATCAATTTTCACACTAGATCCCACAGCTTCAACACAACTCATCATAAAGATCATCAATAATAAAGTTAACCCAAACTTCAATTAGAATAACCAGAACACAATAATAAACCCAAATTTCAGAATCATTATGCAAAATCAATCTCAACCCTGATCATTCATTATCTTAAAATACATACGCTACTTCACTTTACTGATCCTGTGTGTATACACACTTTCTTTCACACCAACCTGCGTATAAATATGAGAATACTGAATTTACAGAATATGATCAGTCTCAGAACCAGATCTGAGGCTTGTAGTCAGATATCTTTTCAGTAATGCAGAACCCTTATTTAGTCAGTCATCATTAAACATATTTACTCACTCATTGATAGGATTTGTACATATTCAACTTAGCAGCATATACAGTATTCAAGCAAACCAGATCTACATGAAGACTTCATTGACAAACATCAAAAATACAACAAAAATAAGCATAAACCTCTCCAATAAGCTTTAGAAAACCCTGACTTCCTTACGTGCTTTTTTTGAGATAAAGTCGCGTATATACGAGCTTTCGTTGAGACGAACTAGCGTATAGATCTGTAAATATTAATTTTGCAGAATGTTTCAGATCTATAAACTTACCCAGATTTATTCACTTCACTTCAACAAACATGTGCCAGGTCATAGATCTAATCATCTCTTCAATAGATCAAATACATATTCATTTCAGGTCTAGAGATTCATATCCATCATTGTATCCAAGGGCACATCATAGTTTCAGATCTACCAATAGACAGAGTCCATCCCATGAAAATATACTTCAGAGATAAGTATTTAGTAACAACCCTTACACCTACACCCCCTTTTCACTATGATCTTCTTCTCCTTATATAGATTTAGCCTTTACCAATACCATGAGCCAAAACCGCACAACTTTCGATGGTATTCTTGGAGGGAATCAAATAGACGACACAACGCTCAATACTGTGGGCTAATACCATGGTAATGCCCCCTGGTATCATAATTTTAGAGTGCAAAAGGTATACGCGACTTGGATTCTTCGTACCTGCGTGTATACGTGACTTCTCTTCATAAAAAATGCATATATACTAATTAATCTCCCCCAAGTAGCATATGTACGCGAGTTTCCTTCATCAAACTTGCGTATACATCGAGAAATATTTCCTGTTTCATTTCTCTGGCATTTACTGGAATTCCTTTCTCTATCACATCTAAATTGACCTGTAGAAACATCATTTTTACATCTTTAACAAATAGGTTGTTATCAAAAGGAAACTTATCAAATAGGTTTCCATCAAGGACAACTTCATCAAGTAGGTTTCCATCAAGGACAACATATTACATCATAATGCCAACAATCTCCCCCTTTGGATTTGATGGCAACCATGTTGGTGTTTGATCACAACAACCTGTAGATACATGATATTATTACCAAGTTACTCTCCCTCTTTGACATCAAGGGCAAAGGGCGAATCAATACCAAACCAAGGTTTCGAGCTCTGCAGATCTGATGTGCACTGTATTGACCGTGCTCCCCCTGAGTTCATGCTAAACCTTCAGTCATATTTTTCAATGAAGTACATGACCCTATAACTCAATTGAGTATGACCATTCCTATCACCAAGACTCATACTTACATCAATGATCCAACCAAGTGGAATTACATTTTTGAATCAACTACCTAACCAAGTGGGTTTACAAATTTGAACCAGTCCTTACATGATTGAATATAACAAATTTACATCATAGGTCTCAACATAACCTTTTCATCAAATAACATATATGACTTTGTATAACCAAGACCAAAGAATCTAAAACAGGAGATCATAACACATCAACCAATAAGAAGGCCAACAATGCATCCTTTTCAACAAAGCAAGTGCCCCCCCTAAACTTATGCATCCTGAACACCTTCAACAACCAATTCATCAAAGCATCTTCATCAAGGAGATAAATATCAAAGGAAGGTATAGTAAGATGAATACTGGAAAAACAAAAGAGATTACCCAACAACACCATAGGTTGTTTTGAAAACTGACCCAGAGAATTTCTGTCAGCAAAATCTATACACGGTTTTATGCACAGAAACTCGCGTATATACACAATTCACCTTTATGAAACCAACATACCAAATTTAATCTTCTGAAATTAAGCATATTTGATAAGAGAGGCAGAGACAACTCCCAGCTTCTATCTAAGATATTCGAATGCTTCCCTGGGAAGAGGTTTAGTAAATATATCTGCAACTTGTTCTTTGGAGGGAACATACTCCAATTTAACCTTTTGTTTAAGCACTTGTTCACATAGGAAGTGATACTTGATAGGAATGTGCTTGGCCTTGGAATGCATGACAGGGTTTTTCGAGATACTAATGGCACTTGTATTATCACATAGAATGGGGATGGAAGGTGAACATTTGATTTGAATATCTTGTAATGTTTGCATCATCCAAATAAGTTGTGTGCAACATGATGCGGCAACCACATATTCTGCTTCTGCTGCAGATAAGGCAATAGAACTTTGTTTCTTGCTAAACTAAGAAACTAATCGGGGGCCCATATAGAATGCACCACCACTAGTGCTTTTTCGATTATCAACATTTCCAGCCCAATCCGCATTTGTGTAAGCAGGAAGAGTGAGATCAACATTCTTTGGATACCATAGAACAAAGTCTTGAGTCCCTTGTAGATATTTGAATATTATTTATACAACCTGAAGGTGGGATTCTTTCGGATTAGCTTGGAATCGTCCAACAATCCCAACTGCATAATGTATGGTCTTGTCCCGATTAGATAAAGCAGAGTTCCAATCATGGATCTATACTCTGGTTGATTCACCATGGGAGAATCATCAAAGTCCCAGCAAAGTTAATTGAACAATAGTAAGAGTTTTTAGATCCTACTTCTCTTCAATAGCATACACTTTTGAATCGAATTTGGGAGCTAGAGATATTAAAACCTTTTCTACTAAAGTAGTGTCAATTATGGTTTCACCCAGATTTCTCATACGATTTACAATATCATCTAAACGTAAAAATAAACTAGCAATGCTTTCCTCATTATGCATTTTGAGTTTTTCATATTGAATTATGAGAGATTGGAGTTTAGCACTTTTTACCTTGGCATCACCTTCATAGCTCATAATGATTTTGTCTCATATCTTTTTTTCTGTATTGAACTGCATGAATTTGAAAAATTTTGATTCAGTCAAGCTTCCCAATAATGCATTGACCTCCTTTGCATTGGTTTCATAGTTCTTTATTGCTATTGGATCTGTTGGAACTAAAGCTGGATATTGATAACCTCCTTCAACTATAGCCCAGACATCTGCTCCAAGAGACTGAATATATGATCTTGTCCTTGCCTTCCAGAAGATTAAATTGTTTTCGTTGAAGAGAGGAGGCCTGATAGATGCTATCCCATCTTGATTGCTCATCTTAGCTGATCTTCCTTCTAGTGATTAAGCTTTTTCAGAAGGACCTGCTCTGATACTAATTGTTGGGAAAAATACTGAGGGGGGGGGGGTGAATCAATATTTTCAATAATCACAATCTTTTACTTTTCTCTTACTGATTTCTATACGTTACTTTGATTAGCCCCACTAGTGTATATACGTGGATACACTAACATAAAGTTGTGTATACTGAGATAACTTTATTGTTAGATAAACTTTCAGAAACATTCTTTAACCCAACTTATCAGTTATGCATCAGATAGTTAAGCAGTAAATATGTGAAGTAATAACAGAATAAATCATCACTCAAGAGCATCACACATGAACATAAATATTTAAGGTGGAAACCCAATTTGGGAGAAAACCACCGCTGCTGTCGTCTCTGTCTTCAATATTTATTATATGGAAAACTGCTTACAATATTGTACTGATGCATAATCATATCAGTACACAGGCATCTACCTATAGAAGGCTGCAACCTTCTCTCGTTCTCCAACTGCTAATGGAAGGGAGCTCCAACCCCCTGATCTCCTTTACCAGCCACTACTGGAAGGGAGCTTCAAAACCCTGATCAAAACACCAGCTTCTACTGGCAGGAAGCTTCTACTTCTACTCTGAAGGCTTCAACCCTCAGAACCACTGCAGACCACGTTCATCAATTTTCACACTGGATCCCACAGCTTCAACAGAACTCATCATAAAGATCATCAATAATAAAATTAACCCAAACTTCAATCAGAATAACCAAAATACAGTAATAAACCCAGATTTCAGAATCAGTATGTAGAATCAATCTCAACCCTGATCATTCATTATCTTAAAATACATATGCTACTTCACTTTACTGATCCCACGTGTATACGCGCCTTCCTTCACACTAACCTATGTATAGATCTGAGAATACTGAATTTACAGAATATGATCAGTCTCAGAACCAGATCTAAGGCTTTCAGTCAAATATCTTTTTAGAAATGCAAAACCCTTATTCAGTCAGTCATCATTAAACATATTTACTCACTCATTGATCATATTTGTAAATATTCAACTTAGCAGCATACACAGTATTCAAGCAACCCAGATCTACATGAAGACTTCATTGATAGAAAACAGAAATACAACAACAATAAACAGAAACCTTTCTAGTAAGCTTCAGAAAACCCTAACTTCCTTACGCATTTTTTTGGAGATAAAGCCACGTATATATGCGCTTTCACTGAGACAAACTAGCGTATAGATCTATAAATATTAATTTTGAATAATGTTTCAGATCTATAGACTTACCTAGATTTCTTCACTTCACTTCAGCAAACATGTGCCAGGTCACAGATCTAATCATCTCTTCAATAGATCAAATACATAGTCATTTTAGGTCTAGAGATTCATATCCATCATTGTATCCAAGGGTGCATCATAGTTTTAGATCTACCAATAGACAGAGTCCATCCCATGCATATATACTTCAGAGAGAATTATTTAGTAACAACCCTTACACCTACACCTCCTTTGCACTATGATCTTATTCTCCTTATATACATTTAGCCTTTACCAATACCATGAGCCAAAACCACACAACTTCCGATGGTATTCTTGGATGGAATCAAATAAACGACACAATGATCAATACTGTGGGCTAATACCATGGTAATTCCCCCTGGTATCATAATTTTAGAGCGCAAAAGGTATACGCGAATTGGATTCTTCATACCTGCGTTTATACACGACTTCTCTTCATAAAAACTGTGTATATACTAATTACTCTCCCCCAAGTAGCGTATGTACGTGGGTTTCCTTCATCAAACCTGTGTATACATTGAGAAATATTTCCTGTTTCATTTCTCTGGCATTTACTAGAATTCATTTCTTTGTCACATCTGAACTGACCTGTAGAAACATCATTTTTACATCTTTAACAAATAGGTTGCTATCAAAAGGCAACTAATCAAATAGGTTTCCATCAAGGACAATTTCATCGAGTAGGTTGCCATCAAGGACAACATATTACATCATAATGTGTAATGTTCCTAAATTAGCTTCAGCTAATTGGAACATTAATTTTGCCTTATTTATTTTGTATTTCATGATTAATGAATAAATTGTGAAGGAGTACATGTAAAACTCTTGAAAACTAAGAATAAATCAATGAATATGTGAACAAAGACATATCTGGGCTATGTAAATTATATCTGCAGGTGTGAAAGGGCTAAATCACAAGAGGGGATCCTATTTGACCAAGTGAAACAACGTAGTCTAGATGCATTGAACCTCTTTGAGGGACAACACAGTTCTAGAAGGAGGTTGTAATGTAAAAAGGGTTAAGTGATTCAAGGTGGTTTAGGGTTTGGCAAGACTCCTATCTTATAAAAGGAAGAGGAGGGCAACAAGGAAAAGGTTGTTGAAGATATTATTTCTGAAGGTCTGTCTGCTTAGACATCCCTTGTTGGGCATTCCTGTTCAGGAATCCCACGTCCTTCCTTGAGCAGCTCTTGGAGGAGAATTGTGCTAAACTTCTCCACTATCAGGCTTGGGCCAAGTTTCACCTTACATTACAGTGCTGCTCCTGTTAAGGGTTGAGCTGTCTTATGAGTTGCAACAAGTGGAGATCTAGATCTGCTCAGATCTAGATGATAACAGTGGCTCTTCTCACTGAGTGTGTCATTTAACCTCCTGGAAGAGTTCATTGGCTGATTATACTTCAGCTCCACATCTTGGCATCAGGCCAAATCATCTTCATAAGCTACAATGTTGTCTCTCTCCCTAAGACAACGTTATTTGCAGATCTACAGCTACAGGGGGTTCTGCTTGCATTTTGGAGGAGATATCTACGGTGATTGGATTCATCCTTCACTGTGGTGATCCATAGATTGGCCAACCAATCTATGTTCTGTTTCAAATCTAATTTGTTATGTACTTGTATTATTCATAATTTCTGAATCATTTTGCAGATCTGAAGTTTTAGATCTCATATCTACTTCCGGTGCTTCATGCTTTGAGCAAATCCCCAAGGGGAATGTATAGATCAGATTCTCTTGTACATGGATCTGTATTAGATCTATATTTTTATATACATATATGATCTAGATCTGAAGATTCAATAAACTGCTGCTTCAGCCCTAAAAATAACGCTATCACTTTTATGCAGTCTTTTTACATGGTTGTGGCACCTCTTTCTTGAGGATTTCTTCTGTATTCTTTCATTCTTCTCCTGTAAAGTGTATGAGTTATGTCCTTGAGCTTATTTGTGAATTTTAAAACCTTATTTCAGTCATACCCTTCGTAAAACCACACTCACATGCTTCAAGAATTTTTGCAAAAATCTAGTCTGGGAAATCGTTCCTTTCAAATTTGTGTTAGGAAAGGAGGAACCGTTTAACTTAGAAAAACTTATTTTTTTTGCTGAAATCTGACATGGGAGTCCCTCATAACCCAAGCTATCATATCCAATCGTTTCCCATCTTATTTTTGCGCAAATATCTAATACACTCGTTTTATGGCCAAAATCCTCACTTTTCCCACCTTTTTCCTTGTAAAACGCTCGTATAACTTGCTGATGTGTATTTTACTGAAGTTTATGTTTTTATATCTGTATGAAGTATATTTATGTAGCTCCACATTATTAATTCAACTCAAAGTTATTCCCAATCAGAGTCGTTTCAAAAGGGATATTACAGTGGTATCAGAGCAAGATCTTTGGCTCAGCCTGTGGCTTCAAGCCAACGTGCTGAATCCCTGAAGGAGGAATACTTCAATCTCTGTAGACAGAGTCTGCAGATGGCCAGGTAGCCTCTGGATTTCATCCTTTTTTCAAAGGTGACATATCCAGTAAATGTCCCTGCAGTCAATCTATGGAATAGAATTTTGATATTCCTGAGAAGGGAAATTTTTAGTGGTATTCTAGCAAGGAGCAAGGTCATAATGATGAATAATATGGGTCTATTCTCATCAGCTTTCAGATCTAAGAAGAACCTCTCCAAGGAGGTTGAACAAGAAGAAGAAAGAAGAAGCAGTGAAACTCCTAAAGAGTTTCAAGAGCAGAAATATCTTCCGATCAGATCTACAGGATCTATACATGAGGAACATTCTGAATCCTCATCTTATGGATATGTGCACTCAGCCATATCATCAAAGCTTCAGCGTTCTGTCTATGATTTCTTCATGAAGAGGAAGAAAGGAGGTGTGCCTAAGAAGGAGACTCTTAGAGAGTATTTGGAGGAGTATGAAGCTCAATCCAAGGATTTCAAAGATGACTTGAACTTCCAAGGGTTCTGCAAGTTCAAGGAGGAGTAGCATGGAAGGGGTAGATTCTATCTATCTATCTTTGATGGGTCACCTAAATGTCTAGTCAGGGTTTGGGTGGAGGAGCTAAACAACTTCATGCAACAACATCAAGTTTCAGAGATTGGAGCCATCAAAGTAGCAGCGCTGCATTTTGAAGGTAAAGCATATGTTTGGTGGTTGTTTGAATCTTTTTCCTTGAAGAATACCAATACACCTACTTATGCAAGGTTTATTAAAAGATTGATAGAAAGGTTTGATGAAGCTCCATGTGTATCATCTTCTGTTGATACTGTCAAACCCCATCAAATGAATCTTTTGCATGAGTTGGAAGGGTCTATGAATCCAAATCCATTTCTGAAGACTATGGGAGAAGGTGTAAGTTTGTTTGATGCCTTGCCAAGGGCAAGATCTTCATTGAGTGAAGAATCCTCTTCTCAAGAGGAAAGCATGAAGGTTTCTCCTTTAATAGATGGCCAAGATCTAATGTTTCTCATTGATGATGGGACAATTTTAGTTATTGATGACGAGGAGAAGGCAGGAGATGATAACGCAGTCAAAATGAAGGCACCTCAAGCACCTCATGAAGAAGAAGTTGGAACACTTTCTCCAAGGGAAGAAACTCTTTCACTCTTGCAAGGAGTTCCACAAGATCTCACACATAGAGCTCTTGGTACAACACATGAGCAGCATGTACCATCGTTGTCAAACGATGAGATCTTGGAGATAGAAGGAAGGAAAGAGGAGGAAGGGCATCATAATATGGAGAACATGAACCCTTCTCTACTTCAGAGCTTGGAAGCACAAAGAAGGAAAGAGGACTTATGCATTGAAGGTAGGGACAAATCTGTCTACCTACATCCACATTCTACTCTATGCCTTGACACCTCTTTGCAAGGAGGTACTCTACCCAGGAGCACCTCTTAATAGGAGGAAATCTAAAGTGTTCTCTCAATTATGGGCAGCATATACATACTTGGCTAAGGAGGGAGCCTTGGGAGAAGCTAGCACAGCGTAGAGAATCTCTCATGAATTCAGAAGAGAGATGAGCAATTTCCTGAAAGGGGCATTGCTAACTCCCACTCATATATCTGCGCTGAGAGAGGAGAAATCAGAGATCTATGATGGCATGAGCATGAGGACACATGGCCACTCCATATCTTTGGGGCAGCCCATGATCTCTTTATTCACAAAGAATATTTCTGAAGATAGCAAGGGGATCCTAACCCTCTTGTATGTATGGGCCAAAAGGAGGAAGTTTTGGAAAACAAGGACTTTCCGAGGGGAAGTTGATTTCCATATGCTCCAATCTTGTCTTGTGCAAGAATAGCTGCAAATGGGGCAGCAAAGGGAAGATTATGATGCTCCAACATGTGATTTTGATATCAAGGATGTCAAAGATGGGAGCCATGAGAAGACAGGGGCTGCATTTCAGACCTCTACAACGTTGTCATTCTTGGAGAGCTTGGATCCTTATTAGGATTCCCAACTCATGATGGAATACTCCAAGGACCTTTTCACATGGGGGGGTTCTTGAAGGGGAAGAAAAGGATGAGAGGTTCAAGGTGGTGGATGGAGTTATCTATTTCCATCATCTTATTCTTTTGGTTAGTGAATCCAAACTCAAGGAGGGACTATTTGATGCCATCTATGAAATCCTGCTTTCCAAACCCACTCGTTTTGTCAAAGCATATCATACTCTCTTGGGTGGTTTCATATGGGAAGGTTTCAAGGAAGATGTGTACTCTCATATGAAGATGTGCATGGACTACCTGGTAGAGGAGGGTGAACATAGCTCTTGGGAAGAGCCACCATTCACACCTCCTTATTCTTTGAGTGTGAGAGGGAACTCATCAATGAGTTACCCCACTAAGGTAAAACAAGTATATATAGAGGCTTTTACTTCTGAGCATTATCATGTATCTCCTATATGATTATATTTCTCTAACACTCATTTGCAGGGTATGGTTCCAAGATGGGGCACTAAGTATGATGGGTTTCATGGGCCACTAAGGCCCTGAACTATGTTGATGTAGGACATTCCTTGGGGAACCTTGGAAAGCTATTATATTCCCCATGGTGTGATTCTTTTACACTACCCATGATGTACATTCTCCAAGCATTCCCAAGGCATGAGGCAGCAAACAAGTGTTGGGGGAGGCACTTGTCATATCTTATTCTATGGCAGTTAAGGTTAAAACTACGCTGGTTGCACATGAGGGAACATCTACCTTCTCATTTATCACACATGGCAGCTAGCATGATTCTAATCATGATCCCACAAGCTGAAGATGTCCTTATCTTTGTTGGGGGCATAGTTGGAGGAAAGGCACACTTGTTGAATGTGCCCTTGGGGGAAGGAGTTCCCCATTCTTTTTGCATTGCATGCTTCCATGGGAGCATGAGATTTTGTATGGCCACTATGATAGATCACTTGTCTCTTTGTAAAGTGAGCCATATGTTTGTTGGTAACATGCCTCTCATATGTATTGGGGAGGAGTTCTTCTATGGATTGCTAAGCTGGGAGGTGATCCACTTAATTTTGATGATAGCATGGAGATGGGAGTCTTTCATGGATCATGAAAATCCCCATGATTTTCATCACTTCTATCTTGAGGAGGCCATGGGTTAGCAAGAAGGTTTCCATAACAACCTTCCATTTCTTCATGATGAGAGCCTTTGGGTTTATTCATCAAATGCAAACTTGCATATTGAGGAAGGGCCATTGAGAGATAAAGGTATTGCAGAAAATTCAGAACAATGGAGGAGACTATTTGATGAGGAGGCCACAAGAGAAGAAGGGGAAGTTTTGCAACACCCTTGCAATTGCTTGAGGACAAGCAACATTTGGGAGGGGGAGACTGTAATGTTCCTAAATTAGCTTCAGCTAATTGGAACATTAATTTTTCCTTATTTATTTTGTATTTCATGATTAATGAATAAATTGTGAAGGAGGACATGTAAAACTCCTGAAAACTAAGGATAAATCAATACCTATGTGAACAAAGACATATCTGGGCTATGTAAATTATATCTGCAGGTGTGAAATGGGCTAAATCACAAGAGGGGATCCTATTTGACCAAGTGAAACAGTGCAGTCTAGATGCATTGAACCTCTTTGAGGGACAACGCAGTTCTAGAAGGAGGTTGTAATGTGAAAAGGGTTAAGTGATTCAAGGTGGTTTACGGTTTGGAAAGACTCCTATCTTATAAAAGGAAGAGGAGGGCAACAAGGAAAAGGTTGTTGAAGATATTATTTCTGAAGGTCTGTCTGCTTAGACATCCCTTGTTGGGCATTCCTGTTCAGGAATCCCACCTCCTTCCTTGAGCAGCTCTTGGAGGAGAATTGTGCTAAAATTCTCCACTATCAGGCTTGGGCCAAGTTTCACCTTACATTACAGCGTTGTTACTGTTGAGGGTTGAGCTGTCTTGTGAGTTGCAACAAGTGGAGATCTAGATCTGCTCAAATCTAGATGATAACAATGACTCTTCTCAGTGAGTGTGTCATTTAACCTCCTGGAAGAGTTCATTGGTTGATTATACTTCAGATCCACATCTTGGCATCAAGCCAAATCATCATCAGAAGCTACAACGTTGTCTCTCTCCCTAAGACAGCGTTATTTGCAGATCTACAGCTGCAGGGGGTTCTGCTTGCATTTTGGAGGAGAGATCTCTGGTGATTGGATTCATCCTTCACTGTGGTGATCCATAGATTGGCTAACCATTCTATGTTATGTTTCAGATCTGATCTGTTATGTACTTGTATTATTCAGAATTTCTAAATCATTCTGCAGATCTGAAGTTTTAGATCTCAGATCTACTTTCGGTGCTTCATGCTTTGAGCAAATCCCCAAGGGGAATGTATAGATTAGCTTCTCTTGTACATGGATCTGTATTAGATCTATCTTTTTATGTACAGATCTGATCTAGATCTGAAGATTCAATAAACTGCTGCTTCAACCCTAAAAATAACGTTGTCACTGTTATGCAGTCTTTTTACATGGTTGTCGCACCTCTTTCTTGAGGATTTCTTCTGTATTTTTTCATTCTTCTCCTGTAAAGTGTATGAGTTATGTCCCTGAGCTTATTTGTGAATGTTCAGACCTTATTTCAGTCATATCCTTCAGAAAACCATGCTCACATGCTTCAGTAAATTTCAACATAAATCTAGTCTTGGGAAATCAAGGTTTTCTAGCCTAGTTAGGAAAGGAGGAACTGTTTAACTTAGCAATTTTTTTTTTTTTTTTGCTGAAATTCGACATAGGAGTCCCTCATAACCCTAGCTATCATATCCAACCGCTTTCCCATCTTATGTTTGCGCAAATCTCTTAATACACTCGTTTTAGGGCCAAAATCCTCACTTTTCCCCACCTTTTGCCTTGTAAAACGCTGTATAGCTTTGCTGCTGTGTATTTTACTGAAGTTTAAGTGTTTTTGTATCTGTATGAAGTATATGTCTGTAGCTCCACATTGGTAATAACTCAGGTTATTCCCAATCTGTAGCTGTTCTTGAAAAAGGGATATTACATAATGCCAACACAATTGATAATTTATTTTTGTTTTTTAAAATATGTTCAATTACTTATTCTAATTTATGTCTAGACCATGCCACTATCATTGAATATCAAGATATATGATTTAATTTTGTTTACTAAAATAAGATCAATTACTATTCTAATTTATGTCTGTGACTCATGCCACTATCAATGAATATCAAGATATGTGTACTTGTAGACTTCACCATCGAAATTAGTATCTCTTCAAGCTCATTTCTTCTTAATTTCCATAAGTATAAGTGCATTATATTGAAATCTTATTAATCTCAATATAACTTTCAAATTACCATATTCTTGTTTTAAAAATTGTTTAAATAATTTTAAAAAGCTTTATAATTAACCAATATAAAAATTTATGAATATTAAGAGGATAGGCAAAAGATAAGTGGTATAAATAATATATTGACAAAAGTCAATATAATAAATACTTTATTATATGTATGTGCTGTGAATTTGTATTGATATATCAGTATAACAAGGTTGTATAGCTAGCGTTTACCACTTAGTTTAATTATTGAATTTTGAAAGGTATGGATTAGCTCTCAGATTTGAATAAAGGCTACATCATTTAGTTAAATATAGTTTAAAGCATTTCTTTAATAAAAATAATACATTTTTATTTCGCCCACTAAGGTAGCTTAATTGGTGATTACCTTGTTATGAAACACTATGTAAACAATGAGATTCAAAGCCCTATAGTTCAAATTAACAAAAAAAATAAACACTCTTAATTCATAAAATTTATATATGTCATTACTTAAACACATCAATTAAACAAGTAAGTTTTGAATTCCTTATATTGAAAATTTATTCATACTTTTTATATGTATGAATTAATAATACATAGTATAATTGTTAGAATAATGTTTTTAACCATGTTTTTAATTTATGAGTAAACACTATAATTGTTTTTAATAAAAATTATTTAGTTAGTATAATAAATATTTTTATTTATAGTATTTTTGTGAACAATAATGTAGAAACAAGTTTTTATTTATTTTTGTGAACAATAATGTAGAAACATGTTTTACATCAGATTGTGGGTCAAATTGCATAGAGTAAATGAGATGGATGTATATTTGTTTCTCGATCATGTGATGTATAATTATTTACAAAAGTATAATTTTATACTATTTAAAATATATTTTTGAAATGTAAATTAATTTAATATTAAAAAATAGCATGTTGTAATATTTTAAATTTTAGAATATTTAGATTATATAATTTTAATAATTAAATTAAAATTTTTAATTATTTGTTTTAAATTTTTATTAAATTTTATAAAAAATATTTATATATAATTTTGATTTATGAAATGTAAATTAGTTTGTTTTTTAGAATTTAGTTTTTTTTTTTGTAAATTTTGAATTATATATATATAATTTATTTATTTATTTTTTTCCTTTAATTTTGACTTATAAAATCTAAATTAATTTATTTTTTAAAAATTTAATTTATTTTTAATTTAAATTGAAAAATAAAATTAATGAAAAGAAGTTAGAGGGGTAAATGAAATGTGATATATAAAAGTTATTAAAAACACATTAAAGCTCAATCATATATTGAAGAATATGCATCACAATGGCATATATTTGAATAAACAATGCTTCCTTCAAATATGTGAATGAACTTAAACTTAAAAACATTCCGTAATTAAATAAATTATTCTTACCCATTTTTGCTTTAAATTCCGGGATGGCTAAGAATGTTAGGTTAGACCTTAATTTAGATCTAATTAATTTTACCCATTTTTGCTTTGAATTCAGGGATGACTAAGAATGTAAGGTTAGGCCTTAATTTAGATCTAATAGAAAAAGGGAAAAACAACGTTTCATTCTTTGAAACATACTCCACTGAGATATTATGAAATGCATGTTTTTCCTTTCCAATGGAAAGTAGAGACTTGCTTACTTTACTTGCTTAGATTTTGGAGTTAACCTACTTGTAAAGATTCGAGGTAGATTTGTCCATTCCATGGAAACTATTAACACATAAAGAGATAATGTTTGAGAAATATTGTCCTTATTTCAAACAAAGTTGTATCTTCGTGAAGATTATATGGGTTATTTAAAATGATATAAAAATACTATAAAGTTTGTGGGTTGTACGCAAGTCGAATTGACACTACCCAAAGCATGACACAACAATTATTATGTTGCAGGTTGTACCTAAGTCATCATTATAGAATACGAGTAAAATGGAACATACCAATCAAATGTTACATAAATAAAATTAATATATTTTAAAAAATAAATAATTTAAGCTTACCAATGTAAACTTTATATATTGCAATTCAAATTTTTTGGTTAAGGTAAGTTAATTGAGAGTCAACACCATATCCAGGATAATAATTGGAAAATGAAAAACCAAGTCAATATTACAAAATTAAAATATTGATGAGTTTATATATATATATTAAAGTTTTGTTTTGTTTGTTTGTTTGTTTTTTTGTTAAACTAGGTTGAACTTAGATTTGGGGTTAGCTTGCTTATTGGTTCGAAGAAGCCTTTTGGAAAAAGTCCTATAAATAAGATATAGTTAAAAATAAATAAAACTAATACTAATTGATATCAACAAATTCTTTTTTCGAAAACCTTTGATTTTTTTTTGTTAAAAATATGTTATTAAATGAATGGAGCCACTTTTGTATTGCTGTCATGATTTCTTTCCATAAATTTTTTATTTATAATTTATTTTGATGATTTCTTTCATATATTTTGTTTATCTAAAAAATATTTAAAGATAAAATGAATAAAATATTTGATTACTAGTCATCAAGCATCTAAAAATAAAAAGAATGTGTACATAAACAACACCATCTCACTATCTATGACTTATGTGGCGATGAGAGAGAGGTAGGCGAAGCTTCCCACTAGAGTGATGACCATGCGTGGAATTAGAATGTGCTGGGGGAGTCGCTACTCCTATAAATATTCCACAACAGAAAACTCTAGACATCAACAAACTCCTACAACAAGAAACTCTATTCAGGTAGTTGAAGATATCAAGAACCACATAATTCATTCTAACTGTTTTTGTTTTAACCCCCCCACCCTCCCACATTTACCCATTTTCACCATCCTACCAGCGTAAACATGAGAAGAAGAGTTACTATGATATGACTCGACCTCCAAGCTTCACTTATGGAAGTGGGGCCAACAACTGATCCTATCAACTACAAACTAAAATCATACAAGACTTACAGGACACTTAGAGGCTAAACAACCACTCCTAGTGCCCAAATCCTGAGCTAAATAGGTATTTCACTAGCCTATACTCCTAGTCGTAGGAATAACACTGCATCCATGTGATTGTAGGCATCTAGTCGCATGCATAACACGACATCCATGCGACTGCAGTCCAAATTTCACAGTTTTGAGCCTGCGACCTGTTGATGGCTTGAAATATTTGCCTCAATATCGGGGAAAACCACCTAGTCAGGACCTTAGAGTAAATCCTTTTCTGTTTGGATTGTTGTCTCTAATTGGGATTTTGGGACCATTTTCCCGTTAAACTAAATTATAAAAGGATGGGATGGATGTGTAATGGTATTGATGTAACTGAGCGTTGAAACATAATGAATACTTAAAACTAATCTATATCCCTGGAAAGCTTATAAATGCATATGTGATATAAAAGGAATTCATAAACAAAATGACAATTTAGATCATCAAACGAATATGAAGTTAAAACAGAGAATGATAGCTAAATTTAATTAAATAGTTAATTAAATTTTGCTGATAAAAGCTTATCACATATATATGATTTCATTATTATACATATGATATATGATATATGGATGATCATGTGCTTTCATAAAATTCTTTATAAATTCTTTGTCATATTTCTGTTGAAGTTGTGGCAACTGATACATTATGCTCAAAACCTTGTGGGTGAAAGAACCAATGTATGTGTCCTTCTGTACGAGGAAATTACTTTCAACGATAGTCACATTTTCAATAACCCATTTGATCATGTCTTTATAAGGAAGGATTTTGGGTCGAAACATAATCCTATGTAGAAATGAATTGGCTACATTGTTGTATGTAGAACTAGAAACTAGGGTAGAATCATCAGTTGTGGTTGTTATTTTTGTTATCCTGGGTCCTTCATCTTCAAAAATCTTATAGATGGATTCCCAAGAGGAGCTCCAGACATCTGGAGTACAAACAGTGTCAGAGAAGAGTGCAAGAATTTTAGTGTTTTCTGTTGGAGAGGCAATTGGTTGTTGTTGGGACATGGGTTTCTTTCTTTCTTTAGCTGCCTTCCACATGTCTGCTGAACTTTGTTTATCGGAACCGGCCTGAAACGAAAAACACAAGAATGAGTGATAGTTCCTTACCAGATAGTTCTTTAGCACAAATAACTACTTTCTATAATCATTTATGCATTTAAAGAAATCACGATGATATCAATTTGTAATGATTAAATCGTTTAGCATTTCGAAAAACCATAATTCGTTAACTTTTAGGAATTAATTGATAAACGTGCATTCACGTGGTCCCTTTACATGTCAACATATCGGAGGAATTTTATCGAGGAAATCCTGTGGTCACACTTAAGAACTTACAATATTCCAAAGTTCCAATATATATTTTCAAAGGATATAACAGTTATGAGAGTTAGCAGGAAAATATATCGAAGGTTTCATATCAGGGAATGGAATATTAGGGATTTTAATGAGTGTCATCAATACAAAAGTTCCAATGTGAATAGAGCGGGGAATATTAGAGCATTGACATATCAGAGGTGAAGAGTATTGGAGGATCGACATATCGGAGATTTTATGATGGCAACTGTTAAGAAATTATGATGTTTTAGAGTTTCGATATGCCACGTGGTATTATGGTGGGATCGACATTTCTTTAAAATATTAAAAAGAAAGTGCTTTTAGCTATAAATTTGGATATTGGGAAAGTTTCATCAGGGAGTGCTTTTATCGTAACTTTCTTATAAGGAATAATATGATATTAAAGAGTTTCGATAGAATTCTTGCGATAAATGCAAAAACTTAAAATAAAGGCCTATCAGGATTTATGGAGGATGACTCCTATGGAATCAATCTCCAATATGAAAGTTCTGATAAGGGAGTTCTTCATACAAAAAAGTGTTTTATTTACAAAAAGTATAAAATTTCCGTATTCTATTGGGATCAAAGTATTTTATTAGGATTCAAAAGGGTCTCCATTATTTATTAGTTAGCTAAGATAAAAATAAATGGGGAGGGGGGGGGGGGGGGGTTGTTGAGTACCACAATAATTGGCGACATACTCGGCGAAACAATTATCTCTGTATAAGTGGGTGAAATTTTAATTAACTAAAGAAAAATATTTTTAGAAAGATTTTCAAATATTTGAAATTTATATTGACCAAAGTAACTCTGAATACAAGAACTCACTATTTTGTAAATAGTCAAAACTTGTTATTGATGAAAACCTCTAATATCTCTGTCAGTCATTTGATTAGTTATAAAGATAAAAATAAAGAACTATAGAAGCTTAGCTTAAAGATGGACTTATTTTTCATTAGTAGAGCCATTGCTGGCAGCAGGCATCCATAGCCTCGACATGGTTACCATTTAACCAAATAATACCAGTACCTATCCACTTATAGTGATATATTTAGAGGCATTAACTTTCCATCATTTTATCATTTATTTTTTCTTCTTGAAAGCCATTGTCCTTGTTTGGTAGTCAGAAAATGACAATGACATTCACAGGTTATAACAAAATTGAAGAAGCTAGCTCATGATGAGACCTCTTGTACTACATATATAAAGCTATAAGCCATTATCTTGGTGTTGTCAATATAAATCCCCTCTGCAGATAGAGGCGATCTCTCTAGCCCTAGAGTGGGTCTAGCAACTTGAAATATTTTATAATGCAAAGCTTTCTTAGCTAATATTCCAAATGTGACAAGAAAAGAGATAGAGGTGTTGAACCTTTAATTAAACTGAGAGGGGGGGGGGTGAATCAGTTTAATACATTCCTGATCTTGTAAAACTGTTCATTAAACTTATTTACACCTTCATTTCATATCCAATTTAATGTGAGAGTAATCTTCGAATGTAAACATCAAGTGTTAGTATAATATAGCAATAAACTTAATATAAGAGCAGCAGGTATTAAGCGGATGATACATATCAGATCAATACATAAATATCATGCACAAAGACACAGATATAGGTGGAAAACCATAAAGGGAGAAAACCACATCTTATTATTGTTGTGATGCAAATGCAAGCTCCAACTCCCTCTCACCACTGTTTTCTGCAGGCACCTACCTACAGGAGGCTCCGACCTCAATTCTGCAAGCTACAACTTGCAAGGAAGCACCAACTCCCTTCAATTTTTTGTAGGCACCAACCTACAGGAGGCTTCAACCTCAATCAGCTACAACTGACAGCTATCAAGCTGCACCTTGATAGGGAAGCTCCAACTTCCTCAAATTAACAAACTGAATGTTTGCTGATTTACCTCAGATATCATCTCTGTTCTGTAGCTTCTCTTTCTTCTCTTCTTTTCTTGGTCTTCTCTTCCTTATACTTCTATACTCTGCCTTCTCTATATTTGCTCTCTCTCGCTCTATCACCCTACTTGAGCTTATCAAAATTGATATTATATATAGAAATTCTCACATGACTGTTTGTATTTCACAAGGAATCCGAAGTGAACAGTCATGACTCTTTGGCTTCTATCTTCTTATTCCTTTTTCCAACTCCTTTTTAGAATTACTATAATATGTACAAATTTCCAAGCTACAATGGGATTTTGTCTTTTCCTTAGAATACTTTTTTTTTTTTCCAACTGGTTCACTTTCCTATGTGCCCGCACACACGTACTGGCTACATCCAGGGTCTTAATAAATCACAGTACATCCTCCCAGGGGGATCTACTGTCGGGCCTAACACTGAGGCCTAACCCCGCGGGTGTCAACGAGATTTGATCCTCGGACCTCCCAATCGGGGAGTACTTCAAGCGGGGACTCCACCGATTGAGCTAACCCTTGGGGATTTTTCCTTAGAATACTTGCCTTCGCATCACAAACAATAAAAATAATTACATCATTTACATTCACATTCTTAATTACATATTTCAATATCACTCAGCTCCTTTTATGGATTTTGGCTTTACTTGATTTTTCTTTTCTTGCTGCTGTTAAGAACCTGTTCTGCATACTCTTTGTTCACTGTCATCTGCATATTCCCTATTTTCTGTGCTTATTCTCCTGTCCAACTCATTCCTGTACATATTCCCGTCAAACCTGTAATCTATGTGTATCTCCGCATACTCTCCTCTTCTTTTTCTTTTTCCATAATTGCATTCAAGTTTTATGCTCAATCATTTCCCAATCCGGGCAATCTCACTCTGCACTTATTCTACACTGGCAGACTCAAACAAATAAGTCTGGACATTTTTAATATCTCAATTCAGGGAATATATTATTTCAACATTCCTCTATAGTTATAACCTGACAGTCCATCTCCGTGTAACTAACAATAAGCGTATATGTGTTAAGTTACTCTTCCGCTGCGTTATGAAATTAAATGTATTAACCCACTATTATACTCGCCAACACATATAAATATTCATTTCCGATTGATGCCAATTATACTCAAAATTAGAGTAATCATAAGTCCGTGCCAACTGCTTGTATTCAAATATTATGGTCACCATCAGTTGTAATATATCTCAACCAGGGATTAACTTCAGAATTAGCGCAGAGTTGATGCCTGTTCCCAGACCTTAGGATTACAGCCATAATACACGACATACTACTTTGGATTATTAAAACCATATTAATTGACCATCCAAACTGCCACGCGTATATAATTCTGACCTTATACAAAAACCCTTTGGACCCTGGTTAATATCAATAATCACCATGTATTAGGGTTCGGGCCCCACCTATATAACCGATAGCCAATCAAATGCATGCACTGTACCTTTTTTAATTCACGCGCCCATCCAACAGTTGTCATCATGTTGCCCGATCCAACGGATATCGCACGGGCTACTTGCGCGAAAGATAACGTGCGATGGCACGTCATACCTGGACTATCGTTCACGTACCTTGGTTAAACTCCGGGCAAGTCCGACACACGATCGCCGTCCGATGGCCCGTTTCCAAATCAACGGCTCCTGTCCATTTCGCGCGGCTTCCAACGCAGAACGTTAACGCACGAAGGCGCAGTTTAATGAGCGGTTTTAGAATGGGTCCATAGGCCACGTGTCGATTCCTGTATGGAATCGATCCTCCTCCGGGCAATACCACCTTCCGTATAATAGTGGTGCGAAGAATACCACCATCCAGCGCCAAACCTCTGTCATTGTTCATATGGGTCACGGTTCCGATTCATTCCACGCAAGGTTCCATCGTATAGTTAAATACACCGTTTTAATGCTAATTTCTTCGCATTAACACTAACTCTAGGCAACATCAAACATGCGCTGGTTCCGTCTTATTTACACAAGGTTCCGTCCGAATCTCCAGGTTCCGGTCCAACACTTTTCGATTATATATATATATATATATATATATATATATTCATCACATTTCATATATATATATATATATATATATATATATATATATTCTTTGTTACAACTATGGTTCCGCTCCATTCAATTATATATATATATATATTTTTCGACTATGGTTCCGTTATACTCTGACGCAGAGTTCCATCATTCATAACCCTTGTGGCTATGTGTACAGTGCTCATCCCCACAGAGCCTATTCACGCTGGTTCATAGAGCTCATTAAAATATAGGTATGTACAATTTAAAACACAGCATCGACCAGAAGTCGAGTTCTTCAACTAAATAAAGAGCATTTGAATATAAAGTCCGGAAATTAATTTATATTATGTGTAACGCCCAGCTGTATAAAAGATTCTCGGAATTTATATATATATATATATATATATATATATATATATATATATATATATATATATATATATATATATATATATATATATATATATATATATATATATATATATATATATATATATATATATATATATATATATATTCTTGGAATAACATCGGTTTCTCTACAATAACAGCTGTGGCTCTGCCTCTGCCTCTGCTGCTGTGATAACGACTCTGTCTCCGTATTTGCTTCCTCTGCCTTTCTCCTTTATATTCATTTCCTCTTTGCTGCCTCCATTGTCTGTCTTTGTCTTCTTGTAACTGTTCCTGTCTCTGCATCCGCTACCTCCTTTGCCATCAATGACAACATTTCCAACAAGAGGTACCTTTTTCATGATGCTATGTTTTAACTCGTTGATGATGACCTTGATCCATGATCCTTTTAGGCTCGCTCCTTGCTACTGGTGGCATGCGAATAACTATAGATGATCAAGAGGCAACAACAAACATAATCTAATACATAATAATAATTAAACATTAGCTATCTAGTAGATCAAGGAGTACCATAATATTTGCATAAAATATTATACAAATATAGAAAGAAAACATTAGATGTTTTATTGATAAATATGAAAAGAAGAGCTTACAACCTAGGCCTTAATGTTGGAGGCCTCCCTTTGGTGAAAATCTAAGTCCTTCCCTGAAGCTCTAAAGCATTCCTTCTCCTGAAAAACTTAGGCATTATCACAGTGCAAGAATGTAAAGGGAATGAGAGTTCAGAATAGCCCAACAATGACCAATCGATAGTGGAAGAATGGGGACCGATTTATAGGAAGGGAGAAGAGGTTGGGAGCCCATGAAAGGAGGAGGAAGGTCCACTTTCTAAGGGATAAACCTCCATGGATGAGATAAAAGCCATAAAATTAGAGAGCTTGACTCTATCACCACTGTTTAATAATGAACTCGCCGCCCTGCAACTTCTATAGGTTGAAGCTTCTCCTCCATTTGAGGAAACACTGCCAGAAAGGGATCATTGCAGTTTTCCAAGAAATAAGGGCGCTGGCAGCGCTAAGCCATAATTGTCAATATGACATCAACATGAGCATGAAATTAGGAAATGCATTGACCTATAAAACTAGGGTTTTGACCAAGTTCCTTTAGTAATCTTCCAAGTCAGTTTTCTTTGAGTCTTTAGGGGATGTCTTTCCATATTTCTTCATGTTGGAAGCATTTCACAGGGTCTACCACGAGGCACTTCAGGATCAAGGGTGGGAAGTGAGCATGGTGACAAATTATTGTGTAACAGATGCCCCCTAAATCATGAAGGCAGGATGGGGAGTGATGGCTGAAATGGTTTATGAACCAAGGAAAAGAACTCAGATCACTGCCACGAAAAATTCCAAATCAAACATAATAAAATATATGACATCCCTGGTATGAATATGCCTACCCACATAACTTTGCACTAGGCATCAAATAACACATGAGCCCACTGCATGGTTGCAACCATCCGTCTAAAGAGATCATAGAAATGGATCCGCAGTATGGATGCATACATCCATATAGATAGGATCATGTATGCAATCATGAATACTCAATAGCTACCCACAACCCGAATCAAAATCATATGTGATCTATGGTCTTCACCACGATCTCAATCAACCCAATGTACGAATCTAGCCATGCTAATATATGTGCTGGTGTCGAGCATGGTAGAAACCACCTGATTACCGGTCAATGATGAAAATCGTTAACAGACACGAGAGAAACCACCAATAATGATGATGATCCTCAAGGTACAACAAAAAAATCTACAAGTGTGAATGAATGTGTTGAAGTTGAACACTTTCAAAATCATTTAATCGAAGGCCAATGATGTGAACCTGTTGTCGAACACAAACAACTTGTGATTTAGGTATGCAAGATCCAAGGTACTGAAAAGAGGTTTCTAAACCACTTTCCCGGATAATGAGCTAAAGTCGATAAGAAGTGATTCGTTAAAGGAGGACCATAATGATTATCACATCATCGACACGAAACAAAATATATATCAAGATTGTAGGAGTGATTCAGGTTTGTAACAGAGGAGGTTAGATAAGAAAAGGATGTTTCAAAAGAAGGACTTCTCTTGAACATATTGGCGACACGACTCCGGAGTGTGGCAACATTTGACTCAAATGGGATCAGAGGTCATGAGGACAGAAATGGTGACTGAATAGGAGGCAAATGTATTTCCCAAATCCGGAGAGGCAAAATGACGAATGAAGGATATCCCAAACCCAACACGAACTACAAATGAGTGTCATGTTCAACAGTGACAAGCTGCCAAAAATACACATAGCTGGATGTTCACTTTCAATTTTCCCCCATTATTGCTAATGAGCACCTCTTTATTTTTGATATCCAGCATGAAGAGGATAACATATGTTGAGCGTGTAAGTTCATTCTTCGAATGAATCAATCCTAGTAATTTTAAAGAGCCCTAGGAAGGAGGAACTCAACCTCGTCATGGAGACAAGTCTTTTTCCGTTTAATCTTTAACGAGTCCAACGAAAGGGTAACTTAGTAAATTTTCATGTTTAAGGAGTTTGAAAAGAAACAGGTAGAAAAATCCATCATGTCCCTTTTCGCAAATAGTCTCTCGAATCCGAAAAGGTAGAAAAAATATCCGAAAGAACCTCTTGACCATGTTCGATGGTATTCATTTTTTGTAAATAGTGAATCTCATCCCAAAAAAGGGGTAAAAATATACTAAGATTATGTCAATTCATTTACTTTAATGATTTCTAAATGACAAATAATCGACAATCTTTTCATTTTTCTAGAGTCAGAAAAGAGGTGAAAGTTGACTCCAGGGGGGTTCCTTTTTTGTTTAAGTTTACCAAGTCCTGAAAAGAGATAAAACAAAACTCGTTTGCATCAGAAATAATCGCCAATAGTGTAAAGGTCCTATTACTGCACAAAAAATGACAACATCATTGATATCGAGGAAAAATAATAAAATAATGGCAAAAATATTTCAAAAATATATAAATGGACAAAAAGTAAATTCATTTTCACCTTTCTATTTTGAGTAAATTGGAGAAGTGCATTTTACCCATTTTCCCTTCGAACTTCAGATTAGTGGTGCAGCCGATCCAGGAAACCATCCACTGATCCGTCAGCGCCAAGTAAGAGCTCAAACCTTCCTCTTCATTTTAATTCCATTCTTTAAGTGTTTCACTTTAGAAATAGAGAGATGGAGGGACGATTTCAAACTTCAAAATCACCAGTGGCCAGCACGGGTTAGAGCTATCGGACACGTGCTTAGCCTATTACGGCAGCGTGCTGCCAGTGTCGAATTAATTCGGATAGTCGTGCTGGAAGAAGGGAGGATTTTGAAATGAGAAATCTACCCATTTCCAATAAATTATTTCAAAGATACTCCAATGAAAGCTCCTCAAATGTCTTTTGAACATGTTTTGCAGGTGATTTTAGCAGAGATGGTCATAGAATGGAAAGAACGAGGCCACGAGGTAGAAGAACACCAAGCACTCGAAGACCAAAATTGCATAAATGAATTGCAAAATTGCAGATTATTGAAGCTCTTTCAAACATCGGGTTTGAGAGCTCAGCTGGAGCTGCTTCAATATTTGATTGGATTGTGGGACATAGATCGTCATATATTCATAATCGGGGACCAGGAACTGTAATTAGATGTCATGGACATCTATTTCATCACAAGCTTATCCAGGAGAGGGAAGAGAATAAAAATATCTGGAGCTCGCGCAAGAGGTGAGAGTACCAGCATGCTTATTCAGGGACACTGTCCTGCAGCTTGAAAGACAAAGAGCGGGAAGATAGAGATATCCTCTATCAGAGTTATTCCCTTGCACACAATCCTTCATTACATGAGTTGTGTGGCTGGAGCCCAGGTGTTGCATGAGGCAACAAAATCCCAATTCCAGTACGCGGTGGACTATTTGGCCCCTACTATGTTCAACTGGTGCGAGGGGTTATTGGGTAACATGAAGAGCCAATTGACCATGGTTTTGTTTTGTCTGTTTGTTTGTTTTTTTTTTAACTAGGTTGAACTTATATTTGGGGTTACCCTACTTATTGGCTCGAAGAAGCCCTTTGGAAAAATTCCTATAAATAAGATATAGTTAAAAATAAATAAAACTAATACTAATTGATATCAACAAATTCTTTTTTCGAAAACCTTTGATTTTTTTTTGTTAAAAATATGTTATTAAATGAATGGAGCCACTTTTGTATTGCTGTCATGATTTCTTTCCATAAATTTTTTATTTATAATTTATTTTGATGATTTCTTTCATATATTTTGTTTATCTAAAAAATATTTAAAGATAAAATGAATAAAATATTTGATTACTAGTCATCAAGCATCTAAAAATAAAAAGAATGTGTACATAAACAACACCATCTCACTATCTATGACTTATGTGGCGATGAGAGAGAGGTAGGCGAAGCTTCCCACTAGAGTGATGACCATGCGTGGAATTAGAATGTGCTGGGGGAGTCGCTACTCCTATAAATATTCCACAACAGAAAACTCTAGACATCAACAAACTCCTACAACAAGAAACTCTATTCAGGTAGTTGAAGATATCAAGAACCACATAATTCATTCTAACTGTTTTTGTTTTAACCCCCCCACCCTCCCACATTTACCCATTTTCACCATCCTACCAGCGTAAACATGAGAAGAAGAGTTACTATGATATGACTCGACCTCCAAGCTTCACTTATGGAAGTGGGGCCAACAACTGATCCTATCAACTACAAACTAAAATCATACAAGACTTACAGGACACTTAGAGGCTAAACAACCACTCCTAGTGCCCAAATCCTGAGCTAAATAGGTATTTCACTAGCCTATACTCCTAGTCGTAGGAATAACACTGCATCCATGTGATTGTAGGCATCTAGTCGCATGCATAACACGACATCCATGCGACTGCAGTCCAAATTTCACAGTTTTGAGCCTGCGACCTGTTGATGGCTTGAAATATTTGCCTCAATATCGGGGAAAACCACCTAGTCAGGACCTTAGAGTAAATCCTTTTCTGTTTGGATTGTTGTCTCTAATTGGGATTTTGGGACCATTTTCCCGTTAAACTAAATTATAAAAGGATGGGATGGATGTGTAATGGTATTGATGTAACTGAGCGTTGAAACATAATGAATACTTAAAACTAATCTATATCCCTGGAAAGCTTATAAATGCATATGTGATATAAAAGGAATTCATAAACAAAATGACAATTTAGATCATCAAACGAATATGAAGTTAAAACAGAGAATGATAGCTAAATTTAATTAAATAGTTAATTAAATTTTGCTGATAAAAGCTTATCACATATATATGATTTCATTATTATACATATGATATATGATATATGGATGATCATGTGCTTTCATAAAATTCTTTATAAATTCTTTGTCATATTTCTGTTGAAGTTGTGGCAACTGATACATTATGCTCAAAACCTTGTGGGTGAAAGAACCAATGTATGTGTCCTTCTGTACGAGGAAATTACTTTCAACGATAGTCACATTTTCAATAACCCATTTGATCATGTCTTTATAAGGAAGGATTTTGGGTCGAAACATAATCCTATGTAGAAATGAATTGGCTACATTGTTGTATGTAGAACTAGAAACTAGGGTAGAATCATCAGTTGTGGTTGTTATTTTTGTTATCCTGGGTCCTTCATCTTCAAAAATCTTATAGATGGATTCCCAAGAGGAGCTCCAGACATCTGGAGTACAAACAGTGTCAGAGAAGAGTGCAAGAATTTTAGTGTTTTCTGTTGGAGAGGCAATTGGTTGTTGTTGGGACATGGGTTTCTTTCTTTCTTTAGCTGCCTTCCACATGTCTGCTGAACTTTGTTTATCGGAACCGGCCTGAAACGAAAAACACAAGAATGAGTGATAGTTCCTTACCAGATAGTTCTTTAGCACAAATAACTACTTTCTATAATCATTTATGCATTTAAAGAAATCACGATGATATCAATTTGTAATGATTAAATCGTTTAGCATTTCGAAAAACCATAATTCGTTAACTTTTAGGAATTAATTGATAAACGTGCATTCACGTGGTCCCTTTACATGTCAACATATCGGAGGAATTTTATCGAGGAAATCCTGTGGTCACACTTAAGAACTTACAATATTCCAAAGTTCCAATATATATTTTCAAAGGATATAACAGTTATGAGAGTTAGCAGGAAAATATATCGAAGGTTTCATATCAGGGAATGGAATATTAGGGATTTTAATGAGTGTCATCAATACAAAAGTTCCAATGTGAATAGAGCGGGGAATATTAGAGCATTGACATATCAGAGGTGAAGAGTATTGGAGGATCGACATATCGGAGATTTTATGATGGCAACTGTTAAGAAATTATGATGTTTTAGAGTTTCGATATGCCACGTGGTATTATGGTGGGATCGACATTTCTTTAAAATATTAAAAAGAAAGTGCTTTTAGCTATAAATTTGGATATTGGGAAAGTTTCATCAGGGAGTGCTTTTATCGTAACTTTCTTATAAGGAATAATATGATATTAAAGAGTTTCGATAGAATTCTTGCGATAAATGCAAAAACTTAAAATAAAGGCCTATCAGGATTTATGGAGGATGACTCCTATGGAATCAATCTCCAATATGAAAGTTCTGATAAGGGAGTTCTTCATACAAAAAAGTGTTTTATTTACAAAAAGTATAAAATTGCCGTATTCTATTGGGATCAAAGTATTTTATTAGGATTCAAAAGGGTCTCCATTATTTATTAGTTAACTAAGATAAAAATAAATGGGGGGGGGCGGCGGGGGGGTTTGAGTACCACAATAATTGGTGACATACTCGACGAAACAATTATCTCTATATAAGTGGGTGAAATTTTAATTAACTAAAGAAAAATATTTTTAGAAATATTTTCAAATATTTGAAATTTATATTGACCAAAGTAACTCTGAATACAAGAACTCACTATTTTGTAAATATTCAAAACTTTTTATTGATGAAAACCTCTATTATCTCTGTCAATCATTTGATTAGTTATAAAGATAAAAATAAAGAACTATAGAAGCTTAGCTTAAAGATGGACTTATTTTTCATTAGTAGAGCCATTTCTGCTAGTAGGAGTCCATAGCCTCGACATGGTTACCATTTAACCAAATAATACAAGTACCTATCCACTTATAGTGATATCTTTAGAGGCATTAACTTTCCATCATTTTATCATTTATTCTTTCTTCTTGAAAGCCACTATCCTGGTTTGGTAGCCAGAAAATGACAATGTCATTAACAGGTTATAACAAATTTGAACAAGCTGGCTCATGATGAGACCTCTTGTACTACAGATATAAAGCTACAAGCCATTATCTTGGTGTTGTCAATATAAATCCCCTCTGCAGATAGAGGCAATCTCTCTAGCCCTAGAGTGGGTCTAGAAACTTTAAATATTTTATAATGCAAAGCTTTCTTAGCTAATATTCAAAATGTGACAAGAAAAGAGATAGAGGTACCTTTTTCATGATGCTATGTTTGAACTCGTTGATGATGACCTTGATCCACGATCCTTTTTGGCTCGCTCCTTGCTACTGGTGGCACGCGAATAACTACAGATGATCAAGAGGCAACAAAAAACATAATCTAATACATAATAATCATTAAACATTAGCTATCTAGTAGATCAAGGAGTACCATAATATTTGCATAAAATATTATACAAATATAGAAAGAAAACATTAGATGTTTTATTGATAAATATGAAAAGAAGAGCTTACAACCTAGGCCTTAATGTTGGAGGCCTCCCTTTGGTGAAAATCTAAGTCCTTCCCTGAAGCTCTAAAGCATTCCTTCTCCTGAAAAACTTAGGCATTATCACAGTGCAAGAATGTAAAGGGAATGAGAGTTCAGAATAGCCCAACAATGACCAATCGATAGTGGAAGAATGGGGACCGATTTATAGGAAGGGAGAAGAGGTTGGGAGCCCATGAAAGGAGGAGGAAGGTCCACTTTCTAAGGGATAAACCTCCATGGATGAGATAAAAGCCATAAAATTAGAGAGCTTGACTCTATCACCACTGTTTAATAATGAACTCGCCGCCCTGCAACTTCTATAGGTTGAAGCTTCTCCTCCATTTGAGGAAACACTGCCAGAAAGGGATCATTGCAGTTTTCCAAGAAATAAGGGCGCTGGCAGCGCTAAGCCATAATTGTCAATATGACATCAACATGAGCATGAAATTAGGAAATGCATTGACCTATAAAACTAGGGTTTTGACCAAGTTCCTTTAGTAATCTTCCAAGTCAGTTTTCTTTGAGTCTTTAGGGGATGTCTTTCCATATTTCTTCATGTTGGAAGCATTTCACAGGGTCTACCACGAGGCACTTCAGGATCAAGGGTGGGAAGTGAGCATGGTGACAAATTATTGTGTAACAGATGCCCCCTAAATCATGAAGGCAGGATGGGGAGTGATGGCTGAAATGGTTTATGAACCAAGGAAAAGAACTCAGATCACTGCCACGAAAAATTCCAAATCAAACATAATAAAATATATGACATCCCTGGTATGAATATGCCTACCCACATAACTTTGCACTAGGCATCAAATAACACATGAGCCCACTGCATGGTTGCAACCATCCGTCTAAAGAGATCATAGAAATGGATCCGCAGTATGGATGCATACATCCATATAGATAGGATCATGTATGCAATCATGAATACTCAATAGCTACCCACAACCCGAATCAAAATCATATGTGATCTATGGTCTTCACCACGATCTCAATCAACCCAATGTACGAATCTAGCCATGCTAATATATGTGCTGGTGTCGAGCATGGTAGAAACCACCTGATTACCGGTCAATGATGAAAATCGTTAACAGACACGAGAGAAACCACCAATAATGATGATGATCCTCAAGGTACAACAAAAAAATCTACAAGTGTGAATGAATGTGTTGAAGTTGAACACTTTCAAAATCATTTAATCGAAGGCCAATGATGTGAACCTGTTGTCGAACACAAACAACTTGTGATTTAGGTATGCAAGATCCAAGGTACTGAAAAGAGGTTTCTAAACCACTTTCCCGGATAATGAGCTAAAGTCGATAAGAAGTGATTCGTTAAAGGAGGACCATAATGATTATCACATCATCGACACGAAACAAAATATATATCAAGATTGTAGGAGTGATTCAGGTTTGTAACAGAGGAGGTTAGATAAGAAAAGGATGTTTCAAAAGAAGGACTTCTCTTGAACATATTGGCGACACGACTCCGGAGTGTGGCAACATTTGACTCAAATGGGATCAGAGGTCATGAGGACAGAAATGGTGACTGAATAGGAGGCAAATGTATTTCCCAAATCCGGAGAGGCAAAATGACGAATGAAGGATATCCCAAACCCAACACGAACTACAAATGAGTGTCATGTTCAACAGTGACAAGCTGCCAAAAATACACATAGCTGGATGTTCACTTTCAATTTTCCCCCATTATTGCTAATGAGCACCTCTTTATTTTTGATATCCAGCATGAAGAGGATAACATATGTTGAGCGTGTAAGTTCATTCTTCGAATGAATCAATCCTAGTAATTTTAAAGAGCCCTAGGAAGGAGGAACTCAACCTCGTCATGGAGACAAGTCTTTTTCCGTTTAATCTTTAACGAGTCCAACGAAAGGGTAACTTAGTAAATTTTCATGTTTAAGGAGTTTGAAAAGAAACAGGTAGAAAAATCCATCATGTCCCTTTTCGCAAATCGTCTCTCGAATCTGAAAAGGTAGAAAAAAATATCCGAAAGAACCTCTTGACCATGTTCGATGGTATTCATTTTTTGTAAATAGTGAATCTCATCCCAAAAAAGGGGTAAAAATATACTAAGATTATGTCAATTCATTTACTTTAATGATTTCTAAATGACAAATAATCGACAATCTTTTCATTTTTCTAGAGTCAGAAAAGAGGTGAAAGTTTACTCCAGGGGGGTTCCTTTTTTGTTTATGTTTACCAAGTCCTGAAAAGAGATAAAACAAAACTCGTTTGCATCAGAAATAATCGCCAATAGTCTAAAGGTCCTGTTACTGCACAAAAAATGACAACATCATTGATATCGAGGAAAAATAATAAAATAATGGCGAAAATATTTCAAAAATATATAAATGGACAAAAAGTAAATTCATTTTCACCTTTCTATTTTGAGTAAATTGGAGAAGTGCATTTTACCCATTTTCCCTTCGAACTTCAGATTAGTGGTGCAGCCGATCCAGGAAACCATCCACTGATCCGTCAGCGCCAAGTAAGAGCTCAAACCTTCCTCTTCATTTTAATTCCATTCTTTAAGTGTTTCACTTTAGAAATAGAGAGATGGAGGGACGATTTCAAACTTCAAAATCACCAAATAACAAAGACAAAATAGAGCTTATCGAACACGCGCTATTCGTTACGCAACGCCCTCGCCGTTGCCGACCACTCCTGGACAACAGTGCTAGTCGGGGGGAGGATTTTGAAATGAGAAATCTACCCATTTCCAATAAATTATTTCAAAGATACTCCAATGAAAGCTCCTCAAATGTCTTTTGAACATGTTTTGCAGGTGATTTTAGCAGAGATGGTCATAGAATGGAAAGAACGAGGCCACGAGGTAGAAGAACACCAAGCACTCGAAGACCAAAATTGCATAAATGAATTGCAAAATTGCAGATTATTGAAGCTCTTTCAAACATCGGGTTTGAGAGCTCAGCTGGAGCTGCTTCAATATTTGATTGGATTGTGGGACATAGATCGTCATATATTCATAATCGGGGACCAGGAACTGTAATTAGATGTCATGGACATCTATTTCATCACAAGCTTATCCAGGAGAGGGAAGAGAATAAAAATATCTGGAGCTCGCGCAAGAGGTGAGAGTACCAGCATGCTTATTCAGGGACACTGTCCTGCAGCTTGAAAGACAAAGAGCGGGAAGATAGAGATATCCTCTATCAGAGTTATTCCCTTGCACACAATCCTTCATTACATGAGTTGTGTGGCTGGAGCCCAGGTGTTGCATGAGGCAAAGAAATCCCAATTCCAGTACACGGTGGACTATTTGGCCCCTACTATGTTCAACTGGTGCGAGGGGTTATTGGGTAACATGAAGAGCCAATTGACCATGGTTTTGTTTTGTCTGTTTGTTTGTTTTTTTTTTAACTAGGTTGAACTTATATTTGGGGTTACCCTACTTATTGGCTCGAAGAAGCCCTTTGGAAAAATTCCTATAAATAAGATATAGTTAAAAATAAATAAAACTAATACTAATTGATATCAACAAATTCTTTTTTCGAAAACCTTTGATTTTTTTTGTTAAATATATGTTATTAAATGAATGGAGCCACTTTTGTCTTGCTGTCATGATTTCTTTCCATAAATTTTTTATTTATAATTTATTTTGATGATTTCTTTCATATATTTTGTTTATCTAAAAAATATCTAAGGATAAAATGAATAAAATATTTGATTACTAGTCATCAAGCATCTAAAAATAAAAAGAATGTGTACATAAACAACACCATCTCACTATCTATGACTTATGTGGCGATGAGAGAGAGGTAGGCGAAGCTTCCCACTAGAGTGATGACCATGCGTGGAATTAGAATGTGTCGGGGGAGTCGCTACTCCTATAAATATTCCACAACAGAAAAATCTAGACATCAACAAACTCCTACAACAAGAAACTCTATTCAGGTAGTTGAAGATATCAAGAACCACATAATTCATTCTAACTAATTTTGTTTTAACCCCCCCACCCTCCCACATTTACCCATTTTCACCGGCCTACCAGCGTAAACATGAGAAGAAGAGTTACTATGATATGACTCGACCTCCAAGCTTCACTTATGGAAGTGGGGCCAACAACTGATCCTATCAACTACAAACGAACATCATACAAGACTTACAGGACACTTAGAGGCTAAAAAACCACTCCTAGTGCCCAAATCCTGAGATAAATAGGTATTTCACTAGCCTATACTCCTAGTCGTAGGAATAAAATTGCATCCATGCGATTGTAGGCATCTAGTCGCATGCATAACACGACATCCATGCGACTGCAGTCCAAATTTCATAGTTTTGAGCCTGCGACCTATTGATGGCTTGAAATGTTTGCCTCAATATCGGGGAAAACCACCTAGTCAGGACCTTAGAGTAAATCCTATTCTGTTTGGATTGTTGTCTCTAATTGGTATTTTGGGACCATTTTCCCGTTAAACTAAATTATAAAAGGATGTGATGGATGTGTAATGGTATTGATGTAACTGAGTGTTGAAACATAATGAATACTTAAAACTAATCTATATCCCTGGAAAGCTTATAAATGCATATGTGATATAAAAGGACTTCATAAACAAAATGACAATTTAGATCATCAAACGAATATGAAGTTAAAACAGAGAATGATAGCTAAATTTAATTAAATTGTTAATTAAATTTCGCTGACAAAAGCTTATCAGATATATATGATTTCATTATTATACATATGATATATGACATATGGATGATCATGTGCTTTCATAAAATTATTTATAAATTCTTTGTCATATTTCTGTTGAAGTTGTGGCAACTGATACATTATGCTCAAAACCTTGTGGGTGAAAGAACCAATGTATGTGTCCTTCTGTACGAGGAAATTACTTTCAACGATAGTCACCATTTTCAATAACCCATTTGATCATGTCTTTATAAGGAAGGATTTTGGGTCGAAACATAATCCTATGTAGAAATGAATTGGCTACATTGTTGTATGTAGAACTAGAAACTAGGGTAGAATCATCAGTTGTGGTTGTTCTTTTTGTTATCCTGGGTCCTTCATCTTCAAAAATCTTATATATGGATTCCCAAGAGGAGCTCCAGACATCTGGAGTACAAACAGTGTCAGAGAAGAGTGCAAGAATTTCAGTGTTTTCTGTTGGAGAGGCAATTGGTTGTTGTTTGGCCATGGGTTTCTTTGTTGCTTTGGCTGCCTTCCACATGTCTGTTGAACTTTGTTTATCGGAACTGGCCTGAAACGAAAAACACAAGAATGAGTGATAGTTCCTTACTAGATAGTTCTTTAGCACAAATAAATACTTTCTATAATAATTTATACCTTTAAAGAAACCAAGATGATATCAATTTGTAATGATTAAATCGTTTAGCATTTCAAAAAACCATAATTCGTTAACTTTCAGGAATTAATTGATAAACGTGCATTCACGTGGTCCCTTTACATGTCAACATATCGGAGGAATTTTATCGAGGAAATCATGTGGTCACACTTAAGAACTTACAATATTCCGAAGTTCCGATATATATTTTTGAAGGATATAACAGTTATGAGAGTTAGCAGGAAAATATATCGAAGGTTTCATATCAGGGAATGGCATATCAGGGATTTTAAGGAGTGTCATCAATACAAAAGTTCCAATGTGAATAGAGCGGGGAATATTAGAGCATTGACATATCGGAGGTGAAGAGTATCGGAGGATTGACATATCAGAGATTTTATGATGGCACTTGTTAAGAACTTACGATGTTTCAAAGTTTTGATATGCCACGTGGTATTATGGTGGGATCGAAATTTCTTTAAAATATTAAAAAGAAAGCGCTTTTAGCTATAAATTTGGATATTGTGAAAGTCTCATCAGGGAGTTCTTTTATCGTAACTTTCTTATAAGGAATAGTACGATATTAAAGAGTTTCGATAGAATTCTTGCAATAAATGCAAAAACTTAAAATAAAGGCCTATTGGGTGTTATGGAGGATGATTCCTATGGAATCAATCTCCAATATGAAAGTTCTGATAAGGGAGTTCTTCATACAAAAAAGTGTTTTATTTACAAAAAGTATAAAATTGCCGTATTCTATTGGGATCAAAGTATTTTATTAGGATTCAAAAGGGTCTCCATTATTTATTAGTTAACTAAGATAAAAATAAATGGGGGGGGGCGGCGGGGGGGTTTGAGTACCACAATAATTGGTGACATACTCGACGAAACAATTATCTCTATATAAGTGGGTGAAATTTTAATTAACTAAAGAAAAATATTTTTAGAAATATTTTCAAATATTTGAAATTTATATTGACCAAAGTAACTCTGAATACAAGAACTCACTATTTTGTAAATATTCAAAACTTTTTATTGATGAAAACCTCTATTATCTCTGTCAGTCATTTGATTAGTTATAAAGATAAAAATAAAGAACTATAGAAGCTTAGCTTAAATATGGACTTATTTTTCATTAGTAGAGCCATTTCTGCCAGTAGGAGTCCATAGCCTCGACATGGTTACCATTTAACCAAATAATACAAGTACCTATCCACTTATAGTGATATCTTTAGAGGCATTAAATTTCCATCATTTTATCATTTATTCTTTCTTCTTGAAAGCCACTATCCTGGTTTGGTAGCTAGAAAATGACAATGTCATTAACAGGTTATAACAAATTTGAACAAGCTGGCTCATGATGAGACCTCTTGTACTACAGATTTTAAAGCTATAAGCCATTATCTTGGTGTTGTCAATATAAATCCCCTCTGTAGATAGAGGTAATCTCTCTAGCCCTAGAGTGGGTCTAGCAACTTGAAATATTTTATAATGCAAAGCTTTCTTAGCTAATATTCAAAATGTGACAAGAAAAGAGATAGAGGTACCTTTTTCATGATGCTATGTTTGAACTCGTTGATGATGACCTTGATCCACGATCCTTTTTGGCTCGCTCCTTGCTACTGGTGGCACGCGAATAACTACGGATGATCAAGAGGCAACAACAAATGTAATCTAATACATAATAATCATTAAACATTAGCTATCTATCAAATCAAGGAGTACCATAATATTTGCATAAAATATTATACAAATATAGAAAGAAAACATTAAATGTTTTATTGATAAATATGAAAGGAAGAGCTTACAACCTAGGCATTGATGTTGGAGGCCTCCCTTTGGTGAAAATCTGAGTCCTTCCATGAAGCTCTAAAGCATTCCTTCTCCTGAACAACTTAGGCATTATCACAGTGCAAGAATATAAAGGGAATGAGAGTTCAGACTAGCCCAACAATGACCAACTGGTAGTGGAAGAATGGGGATGATTTATAGGAAGGGAGAAGAGGTTGGGAGCCCATGAAAGGAGGAGGAAGGTCCACTTTCTAAGGGATAAACCTCCATGGATGAGATTAAAGCTATAAAATTATAGAGCTTGACTCTATCACCACCGTTTAACAATGAACTTGCCGCCCTACAACTTCTAGAGGTTGAAGCTTCTCCTCCATTTGAGGAAACACTGCCAGAAAGGGATCATTGCAGTTTTATAAGAAATAAGGGCGCTGGCAGCACTAAGCCATAATTGTCAATATGACATCAATGTGAGCATGAAATTAGGAAATGCGTTGACCTATAAAACTAGGGTTTTGACCAAGTTCCTTTAGTAATCTTCCAAGTCAGTTTTCTTTGAGTCTTCAGGGGATGTCTTTCCATATTTTTTCATGGTGGAAGAATTTCACAGGGTCTACCACGGGGCACTTCAGGATCAAGGACGAGAAAGTGAGCATGGTGAAAAATTATTGTGTAACAGATGCCCCCTAAATCATGAAGGCTGGACAGGGAGTGATGGCTGAAATGGTTTATGAACCAAGGAAAAGAACTCAGATAACTTCCAGGAAAGATTCCAAATCAAAATAATACAATATATGACATCTCTGGTATGAATATTCCTACCCACATAACTTTTCACTAGGTGTCAAATAACACATGAACCCACTGCATGGTTGCAACCATCCGTCTAAAGAGATCATAGAAATGGATCCGCAATATGGATGCATACATCCATATAGATAGGATTGTGTATGCAATCATGAATACTCAATAGCTCCCCACAACTCGAATCAAAATCATATGTGATCCATGGTCTTCACCGTGATCTCAATCAACCAAATGTACGAATCTAGCCATTCTAATATATGTGTTGGTGTCGAACATGGTAGAAACCACCTGATTATCGGTCAATGATGAAAATCGTTAACAGACACGAGAGAAACCACCAATAATGACAATGGTCCTCAAGGTACAACAAAAAAATCTACAAGTGTGAAAGAATGTGTTGAAGTTGAACACTTTCAAAATCATTTGATCGAAGGTCAATGATGTGAACCTGTCGTCGAACACAAACAACTTGCCATTTAGGTATGTAAGCTCCAAGGTACTGAAAGAGGTTTCTAAACCACCTTCCCGAATAATGAGCTGAAGTCGATAAGAAATGATTCGTTAAAGGAGGACCATAATGATTATCACATCATCGACACGAAACAACATATATATCAAGATTGTAGGAGTGATTCAGGTTTGTAACAGAGGAGGTTAGATAAGCAAAGGATGTTTCAAAAGAAGGACTTCTCTTGAACATATTGGTGACACGACTCCGGATTGTGGAAAAATTTGACTCAAATGGGATCAGATGTCATGATGACAGAAATGGTGACTGAATAGGAGGCAAATGTATTTCCCGAATCTGCAGAGGCAAAATGATGAATGAAGGATATCCCAAACCCGACACGAACTACAGATGAGTGTCATGTTTAAGAGCAACAAGCTGCCAAAAATACACGTAGCCGGATGTTCACTTTTAATTTTCCCCAATTATTGCTAATGAGTACCTCTTTATTTTTGATATCCAACATGAAGAGGATAACATATGTTGAGCGTGTAAGTTCATTCTTCGAATGAATCAATCCTAGTAATTTTAAAGAGCCCTAGGAAGGAGGAACTCAACCTCGTCATGGTGACAAGTATTTTACCGTTTAATTTTTAACGAGTCCAACAAAAGGGTAACTCAGTAAATTTTCATGTTTAAGCAGTTTGAAAAGAAACAGGTAGAAAAATCCATCATGTCCCTTTTTGAAAATCGTCTCTCGAATCCGAAAAGGTAGAAAAAAATATTCGAAAGAACCTCTTGACCATGTTCGAAGGTATTCCTTTTTTGTAAATAGTGAATCTCATCCCAAAAAAGGGGTAAACATATACTGAGATTATGTCAATTCATTTACTTTAATGATTTTGAAATGACAAATAATCGACAATCTTTTCATTTTTCTAGAGTCAGAAAAGAGGTGAAAGTTGACTCCAGGGGGGTTCCTTTTTCGTTTATGTTTACCGAGTCCTGAAAAGAGATAAAACAAAACTCATTTGCATCGGAAATAATCGCCAATAGTGTAAAGGTCCTATTACTGCACAAAAAATGACAACATCATTGATATCGAGGAAAAATCATAAAATAATGGTGAAAATATTTCAAAAATATATAAATGGACAAAAAGTAAATTCATTTTCACCTTTCTATTTTGAGTAAATTCGAGAAGTACATTTTACCCATTTTCCCTTCGAAATTCAGATTAGTGGTGCAGCCGATCCAAGAAACCATCCAGTGATCCATCAATGCCAAGTAAGAGCTCAAATCCTCCTCTTCATTTTAATTCCATTCTTTAAGTGTTTCACTTTAGAAATAGAGAGATGGAGGGACGATTTCAAACTTCAAAATCACCAGCGGCCAACATGGGTTCGAGCTATCGGACACACGCTTAGCTTGTTACGGCAGCGCGCTGCCAGTGCCGAATGAATTCGGATAGTCGTGCTGGCCGCGGGGAGGATTTTGAAATGAGAAATCTACCCATTTCCAATAAATTATTTCAAAAAATACTCCGATGAAAGCTCCTAAAATGTCTTTTGAACATGTTTTGCAGGTATTTTTAGCAGAGATGGTCATAGAATGGAAAGAAAGAGGCCACGAGGTAGAAGACCACCAAGCACTCCAAGACCACAATTGCATAAATGCATTGCACAATTTCAGATTATTGAAGCTCTTTCAAACATCGGGTTTGAGAGCTCAGCTGGAGTTGCTTCCATATTTGATTGGATTGTGGGACATAGATCGTCATATATTCATAATCGGGGACCAGGAACTGTAATTAGATGTCATGGACATCTATTTCATCACAAGCTTATCCAGGAGAGGGAAGAGAATAAAAATATCTGGAGCTCGCGCAAGAGGTGAGAGTACCAGTATGCTTATTCAGGGACACTGTCCTGCAGCTCGAAAGACGGAGAGCGGGAAGATAGAGATATCCTCTATCAGAGTTCTTCCCTTACACACAATCCTTCATTGCATGACTTGAATGGTTGGAGCCCAGGTGTTGCATGAGGCAACGGAATCCCAATTCCAGTACACGGTGGACTATTTGGCACCTACTATGTTCAACTGGTGCGAGGGGTTATTGGGTAACATGAAGAGCCAATTGACCAAGTGCAAAACAGGTCGACTGAAACAGTTTAGGTACGGGTCCATTTTGGTTACCTTTTTCTTGGAGAGAGTACCTTTGTTCCAGCATCAGAGGTTGGAGATCCATGATCCAGACTCGAGGGACCTGAGACCAATGAGGTGGTGTGAGATCATGCCCCATCAGGGTGGGGGCCAGCATATGCATTTCCCTACATCGTTTTTCAGCTGGTTGCATTGTCAACTCATCGTGGTTGAGGACTATACATACGCAGGCATCGAATTTAGGGGAGATCCAGATCTACCCATTCTTCCAAGCACAAAGTGGACTGATGCAGGTAAAAATTGTTTGTTTAACATTGTTTATTTTTTGAATGTTTTTTTCATGTGTTATGAGATCTAAACTTGTGATGTTTTTTTCAGATATGGGTCGTCAGGGACCACCAGGCATGTCACCGATCGCGAGGAGGGTAGCCTGCCCAATGGAGGATGTCCCCTATAAGGAGGGAGCAAACCCATTAGCCAAGTTAGAGCAGAACTTGATAGGCCTCACGAGAGGCATCCCAAAGTATGCTACCTTTGATGATATTCCTCTTCACTTTCAGAGGCATATGGTTGGGCTTCCAGGTAGACTGCATCGTTTACTCTTACGAGTGATCTGAGCGGTCACCTGTTATCATGAGCACCATGTGGGAGGATAACAACCCTGTTTTTACATTTTTGTACTGATGTAGGCTCAGGGAGCCATTTTTGTCACATAACACATATTTTTTGATATTTTGATGTAACACACTTGACAGACCCGATATATATGTGTGTGTGTGTGTGTGTGTGTTTCTACAACTACTTGTGTATCAAAATGATGTGTTCGTTTTTACATGTTGTGCAGATGTCTATCTAATACATGATTTTCTAATGTATCTGTTAATGTGTTTAAACTTCTTGGAATATGTTGATATGTAATAAAATCAAAATTCCTTTCCAATAATCGAACACGCAAATACATACGCAAAATTTGACGATTTCGCACATAATAATGGCCATTTAACTGTAACACAACAAGTTGTGAGTCTAATTTAACAACCAAATCTCTAATTATGAGATCAATGGAATCTGATAATAGCTCGATAACCGCACTATATTCGACAATATTCTTAGTTGTTCGACCCAAACAAATACCTTGTAAATTGATCAACTTGCCATCAAGGGCAAAGAGTGCCCATGCTGCGGAAGATAGGTTCTATGTGCTACAACAAGCACCATCAGTAAAACCGACGTAGTGATTCAACCACATCTGCAAACCAAGTGGAACACAAGGTGAGCAGAGGAAACATGTCATCAAAGCAAACAATCACACCAAAAATCCAATCAAAGCAAACTAATGAATAAATCACTAATGTACAAAGCATCACACCTATGATCAAGCGTAATAGTTCTTCAGATAGAGTTCAAGAATGAACTCAGATGATTTATTTCCATCATGATTAATAGAAATAAACCCATATTTCTACCATTGATATTGTGTGTAGGCATTACCTCGGCCAATCTTGTGAGAAAATTCACATCAATAGTGAAATTTCCATGCGCCCTAGCCGAGTAAGGGTTACGAAGCATGGAAATAATGCCCCCGTGTGCAATTGACCAAATGGTTAGTCGAAGGGAGTGGGTGGGTCACGCTTTTTTAGGAAAACAATGTAAATATTGAGCTCATGGGGAGAACAAGAAACCCGGAAAAAGACATTCTCAAAAATCCTAGAGAGGTTGATTGGAATGGTTGGAGTAATATTTCCCATGTTCCCTTCAGACATCACTTCATGAATCAAGATAAGATTCTGAAATGGGCCAGTTGGTACAGATGAAGCATGGGATTCCAGACAGGCGGAGATGTCACCTAGGGTTGGGAGAAATGAGGAACGATGATGTCCATCATCCCATGGGGTTTTTTCAAGAGACATTACCTCCATGATACTTTCGTTGGTGGGGAAAGTCTCATTCAAGGGATCATCAAATTCCCAAGAAACAAACTAGGGAGACTGCACATAAGTGTCCAGAGAAGAAACCAATTGGTCATTGGTTTCAGATGCAGCCTCAGAAGCCATGAGAATACTCTGATACATTTTTTCAGCATGGCTCAAAGGCATAATGTCACCAAAGCTTTCAAGTTGGTCCATATTGGGAATAATCCATGGATCGTGACTAGACGATATCATATTGATAGTGGCGACATTCAGAGGCAGGAGTGGAAAAATTCCCATGAGGGAAAATTATTTGAATAGACCCGTCCTGATGTTCTCATAGGGGGTAGTGGTATTCCCAACATATGGAATGTTTCCTATTGAAGAATCATAGGAAAAGAAAGGTAACTGATCAACGACCACGATTTTTCATTAATGAGGAAAGCGGAGGACATGAAAAAGGGTGGAGACCACGCAAACCATGGCATGAGTCTAACTGCATCTAAGAAGGAGATTATAATTCAAGTTGGAGTCTACCACCTTAACCTCTAAATTTACCATTTTTCCCTCCAATAGGATGGGAAATGATTTGAGAACACCATATGACCAAGAACCTCTACTGTCGAAAGCTTCCAAGGTTTTCGGGAACTGGCTCAATGGAGGAGAGCCAATGGATTTCCAACAAGCGACAGGCATGATGCAAGTCGAAGCACCTTCATCAACAAAAGTCCTATGAATGGTTTTCCCCATCATGATAAATTGAATCAGAAAATCCATCTGAGATGGGAGGCGAGGAACGGAATTCTCAAGATCGAAAGTAATAAGAGTGGAATCTACTGGGTCAATCCCTCAAATAGCATAAAGTAGTGCCTTCCATTGTGATGGACATAACTGAAGGACTTCCAAAGCTGAAATCGCTGAAGGCGCTTGAGCTAGATGCTCTACAATATTGTAGTGTTGCACAACTCTCACATTCGGATTATAAGATGATTTCCAAAGAACACCTTTTGGGGGTGGTCAAACGATGGATTCACTACTAGTTCTCTCAATCTGGAGAGAACCAGAATTAGGAGGCATGGAAGAGGAAGGGTGATCTGTGACTTTTGGTTTCATAGGAGACTTGGATGAATTGGGGTGTTCTTTCAATCTTGTGGTAATAGAGATAGGTTCTATGCCAACCATGAAAACTTGAGAGTTTCCAAACGATTGGGGTTGATCTACCATTTGCGTTTCCTAAGAAGGGAAACGTTATTTCAAGACAGCCAGGGTCCCGGGAGCACCCTTCAAAAGACGGGAAACTTCGACACGCCGAGGAAAATCCTTGGTGTAATGATCATCATCACATATTAAACAAGGATATTTAGGTTTCCACGTTGAAGAATCGTCAGTAAATAACTTTTTCAAATATTTTTTAGGGTTGTCGGATTTGGATTTGCCTTTACCCTTTTTCTTACCTTTCGAGGATTTTTCTGTTGCGGTAGATTGGAAAACTTTTACCTCAGAGGTTTTACCAGGATTTTTTTGGTTACTAGAAGGAGTGGAGTGTGTAGCGATAGTAGTGGAATTAGACTTCGAAGAAGCTTTGGGTGCACTACTATCAGCATGGGCCACTTCCTCGATAACAACATCAACAGGAGGCGTAGCAAGAGACTGAGATAATGCCGGATCAATTGAAGGTCGCGACATGTCAAGCAAGATCTCGTATAGATTTCTAGATTGGGAATAAACCAAATCGAGGTATTGAGTTCTAATGCAAAGCTTTCTTATCTAAGATTCAAAATGCGATAAGAAAAGAGATAGACATACCTTTTTCCTAATGCTATGTTCGAACCTATTGATGATGACCTTGATCCACGATCCTTTTAGGCTTGCTCCTTGCTACTGGTGGCACGTGAATACTTGCGTATGATCAAGAGGCAACAACAAAAGTAATCCAATACATAATAATCATTAAAAATTAGCTATCTAACAGATCAAGGAGTACCAGAACATTTGCATAAAATATTAGACAAATATAGAAAGAAAACATCAGATGTTTTATTGATAAATATGAAAGGAAGAGCTTACAATATAGGCCTTGATGTTGGAGGCCTCCCTTTGGTGAAAATCTGAGTCCTTCACCGAAGCTCTAAATCATTCCTTCTCCCGAACAACTTAGGCATTATCACAATGCAAGAATGTAAAGGGAACGAGAGTTTAGACTAGCTCAACAATGACCAACCAGTAGTGGAAGGATGGGGATGAATTTATAGGAAGGGATAAGAGGTTGGGAGTCCATGAAAGGAGGAGGAAGGTCCACTTTCTAAGGGATAAACCCCCATGGATGAGATCAAAGCTCTAAAATCAGAGAGCTCTACTCTACCACCACTGTTTAACAACCAACTCACCACACTGGAACTGCTATAGGTCGAAGCTTATCCTCCATTTAAGGAAACACTCCCAGAAAGGGATCAACACGGTTTTCCATGAAATAAGGGCACTGGCAGTGCTAATCCAAAACTGTCAATTTGACATCAGCGCGAGCATGAAACTAGGAAACACGTTGACCCAGAAAACTAGGGTTTTGACCAAGTTTCTTCTGTAATCTTCCAACACAGCTTTCTTTGAGTCTTCATGGGATGTCTCTTCATGGTGGAAACATTGCACAGGGTCTGCCACAGGGCATTTCAGGATCAGGGATAGGAAGTGAGAATGGTGACCAGTAATGATAATGTCAATACCATTGGTTTCCTATGGTCATGGTAAGTTGGCTCATGATGAGACCCCTTATCTTTCAAGTGTTTAGATATTTTTAAATTACACTCTAAAAAGGAAACATTTAGTGGATGGGGAGGTAATATTTCTCGTTAAGAGTATTGGATGACAATCAAAGTCAAAAGATGCTAAACCTTCAAAATAGCCTTTACTTTTGAAAAGATACTTTTCATGATTGATCAAAGGATAATGAGATCTTTTAGTATTTAAAGTGAGGAAATATTTACAAAGTACTAGATATAAAGGTTTTCGGAGATTATAATGAATCAATATCATATTTCAATGTTATAATTTCCTTCTAATAACTTCTTCTTTAATTGATCAAACTTTATGTTATTGATGAGAGATGCCAATATGAAATCAATGAGAACATTACTAAAAAAATTATTAAACTAAAAACTCCGATATACATATGATTATTTACATATTTTATAGTAGGACATGTTTTTCAAGATTTTTTTTTTTTTTTTAAGAACTAACCCATTAACAAGAAGAGTATCACTCTTTCCTTGTAAATCTTGCAGAATGAAGGTTGATGGGCCTAGTTTCTCAACTATCTGAAATGGCTTGAGTCATAGTCTTTGAAACTTTGTGTGTTTACCTTTTTCTTCGCGGGCTTTATCTCTTTTTAGAACTAGATCATCAATTTCAAAAAATTTATTGCTTATTGAACTCACATCAAACTCAGCTTTAACCACTTTTTGATGTTGAACATGAGTTTATTTGGCTTTATCTCTCTCTTCTTCTGGCTTTAAATTTGGGATGTTCGTCACTGTAAAGCATAGAAAGGTTGTTCTTCTATGGAATGAACTAAGGCAAATGAGGGGAAAGCTAAATTAGGAGGTAAAATTGCTTCTTTCCCATACACTGTTTTGTAAGGGGAAGTTCCTAATGAAGCCTTATGTGTCATTTTGTTAGCCCATAGAGAAAAAATTAAAGATTTGTGCCAATTATTTTGTTTGCATCAATGGTTCTCTTTATTATTATTAAGATATTCTTGTTGGTAGATTATGCCAATCCATTCCCTTGTGGATAATAATTAGCAAAATATTTGAGTTTAAAACCTTTCTTAAGGGAAAATTCGTTAATAGTATTTCTAGAAAAATAAGATGCATTATAAAAAATAATATCATTAGGTAAGCCAAATTTGGTAATTATATACTGATCAATGAAGTCCATGACATTTTTAGAGTTGACTACATTAATAGGAATAACTTCCATCCACCTAGTAAAGTAGTTTGTAGTAGTTAAGATGTACCTATGTCGTTTGGAAGAGTTTGGAACTATATCACCTATAACATCCAAGCCCCATTTTTCAAATGGTTGTTCAATGCTGACTGGTTGTAAAGGTAAGGCAAGTATTTTCTCTCTTCGTGAAGTTTTTTGGCAGACTTTGCACTTTCATACATAATGAGTGTCTTTAAACAAAGTAGGCCAGTAATATCCAGCATGAAGTATTTTGTGGGCAGTAGTATCTCCACTCTAATTCCCACCAGCTAGTCCATCATGCATTTCCTGCAAGACATTTTTAGCTTCAGATTTCTCAAGACTTCTTAGTAAAATAGAGTCATAATTTCTTCTCAATAAATCATTATCAACAAGTGACACTGATTAGCCTTAACTCTCAAATCTGTTTTTATTTTGTAGTTGATTTCTACTAGAGCATGACCAATTTTTAGATAATAGATTAAATCAACATATTGAGATCGAGTGTCAATAGGACATACTCTGAAATTTGAACACTGTTACCTAAATTTTCTTTTTTTAAAGTGTCAAGAGCTCTAGTTATTAATTTGAAAAAACCTCATCCTTTGATTATTTTAGCTAGATTTATTTTCAAATCATATTCTTGCAAATTAGTAACCCAATTGGCCCTTTTATCACCTAATTCTTTCTGAATGAGTAATTTCCTAACAATTGGGAAATGGAAAATTACTTTTGTAAGTGATTTTAGGAGAAAAGGCCTAAAATGCTTTATTGACTTAAAAACTGCAAAATCTTGCTTTTCTACATCAGAATAATTTAACTCAGCCCCTTGTAAATTAGAGCTAAAGAAAGAAATAGGAGCTTCAATCTGTTCTTCATTTACTTGAGTCAGAACTGCTGCATAAGAAATTTAAGAAGCAAAGGTATATAAAACATTTTTTTTTGAAAAATCAGGTGTTGATAATGATGGAGTATCTACAATGGCTTGTTTTATTGATTCAAAGGAATTTTTCTCAGCCTGTCCCCATTTATATATTTCTTTATTATTTATCATAGCCTACAAAGGTAACATAATTTGTGAAAAATCAGGAACAAAACTTTTAACAAAATTTATTTGACCAAGAAAAGATTGCATGGATTTTTTGTTGTGATGTGAGGGGATTTCTAAAATTTCTTTGATTATTTCAAGATCAATACATATTCCTTCTTTAGAAACAATAAAACCTAGAATCTTACCCTCACTAAGAGAAAATAACGACTTCTTAGGATTCAAAGAGATTGCAAACCTTCTACATCTTTGAAATATTAGTTTTAGATTATGAAGATGATTAGCCTTTTTTAAAAATAAATTGTAATGTCATCTAAGTACATTAAAACAGATTTATTGATCAAACCTTTGAAAGCAATATCCATCGCTCTCTGAAAATTAGCTCATGCATTGATTAATACAAAAGACATCTTCTGGTATGCATATGTTCCCCATTTGGTCTTGAATGTAGTTTTCAGTCTATCCTCAGGATGCACAAGGATTTATTTATAGCCTGAAAAGGCATCTAAAAATGAAATTAGTTCTGAACCTGTAACAGATTGTAAAATTTGTTCCATCAGAGAATTATCCTTTTCAAACACTTTATTCAAATTCCTAAAATCTATAAAAATTCTGATGTCTCCATTCTTCTTTCTAACTGGCACATGATTAGAAACCCACTTGGAATGTATGACTGAGAATATGATTTTGGCTTTGATCAAATTATTTAATTCAGTCTTAATTTGAGCTTCTAAGTTTGTGTGAATCTTAGTGAGTTTTTTATGGATTGGTTTAACATATGGAAACATAGGTATGGTATGTTGAATGATAGATGTATCAACAGTTTTGATATCATCATAACTCCAAGAAAATACATCCTTGTATATTTTTAACAAATGGATAAAAGGATATCTTTCATCTTATGTAAGACCAAGGCCTAAATTAATGTTTTTGGGTTTATGATCAGGTACTAGGTTAACCAATTCAAATATTAATGTAGAGCTTTGGATTTTGAAATTAATTACCTTTTTGAACCTATCTTTCAGATCATACAAGTCTTCCAATTTCACCACAGATTTAGGAAAATTGTTCTCTTCAGAAGACTTATTTTGCTTCTTGTCATGCTCATCCTCATCAATGATTTGATTAGAATAAGAACCTTCAGAAGTTAAAAAACTTAGGATATCATTGTCATCATTAAAAACACGCCAATTGGTTATATTATCTGGAATGGAGGGGCGAAAAATTAACTCAATGGAAAATCTGTTAAGGCTAAAATCTTCAGGTGGAATGAGTTTGGAGGCAATATTAGCAAGGAGATCAACACTAAAATTCTCTAATATTGGGATCAGAGTTATGTTGAATGCAGTGAAATGAGAAGTTAAGTCTTTGATCAAATAGTGGTAATGTTTAAGATGAATAGAAACACAATGAATGATGTTTCTAACTTGTTTGATTACAATTTTTGAATCACCGAAAACTTTAAGGTATTTGATATTGAGACTAATGTATTTTATTAATACTTGTACCAATGCTTCATATTTAACAATGTTATTGGTACAATCAAATTCTAATATGCACGCAAGCATAGTTTGAGTCAGCTTCAGGGTTTACTAGAATGCAACCAGCTCCTGCAACATCATTAGTTTTAGATCCGTCAGAGTAAAGAGTCCAAAATAAACTATCACACTTATTTACAAGGTTTTATACAATATTGATACATTTAGTTGAATTTGTTTTAGAAAAAAATTCAATCTCAGAAGAAACAAAATCAATGATAAGGGGAGATTTATGTGCTGGAAAGTTACCAAAGAAAGATTCAAGGGAATAATTTCCAAGAATGTTATTAGTGAATAATAATAGTCCATTTTATTCTTCGAAGTTAGTCACAGAATATTTCATGTGTTTCTCCCTAACAACACGAATTTGATTGGGTCTTCCATTGTAGGGAAGCCACATGTGTGACCAATCAGTTACAAAGTATCTATGTAGTTTTTTAGACCAGTCTCTACTTAAAATAAGACCATAAAATTCAAGAATGTCTACCACTAATATGTTTATTATTTGAAAAACCTTCGAATTGGAAGATAATATAATTAAAATAGAGTTCATTTCTCCCAAAACTTTTAATTTTGTGTGGTCTAGTTGAACAATATGAAGAACAAACTTCTGAGGTGAAATGTTCAATTTAAGGGAAACTGCATAAGGAATGATGTTATATGATGCACCATAATACACTAAACAGTTGTGAACATTCTTGTTGAAAAGTTAAAAAGTCAATAAAAAGGGAGGTGTGTGGGAATTGGATCTATCTCTAGTTAGAATAACATCAGTAGGGTCAATATTATCTAAGGAGACATCTGGAGGTTTTCCTTTCCCTTTCGAGGCTTTTGAAGTGACAACAATAGGTAATGGAGATGCAAAGACAACATTTAATTCTTTGAGTAAGAACTTTTGTTGTTGTTTCAACTTGCTGACCTCATATAGGGCCTCATATAGGGAAATATTGGTCTTGAAAATTTTCATGTCTTCCACAATATTGTACTCTATAGTATCAGATATTACCAAAGTCTTAGATGAAGAAGGAGATTTAGAAGTAGTTGGAACATATTAAGAAGGTATAGGAACAACCTTTTTAACAATACCTTTGTCTTTAGTAGAGGGAGTAGGGGAATTCTGTTTTTTATTTGATGGATATGTATCATCAGGTCCCTTACTTCCAGTACTTACTAGTAGGGCTTCCTCTTCCTCTTCATTTTCTGAAGTGGTGAGAATTAAATCCCATAAACCATGTGCTTCAACTATTTCTTCTTCTTGTGATTCTTCGGTAGATAAAAAATTTGCTTCTTCATCATCATCCTGATCAAATTATGCATTTGATATAATGACATGAGGTTGTGACTGAGATGGTTGATTTCTTTTGAAAGGACGAAAGGAATTTTTAGAAGAGTCGAAAACCTGTTTCTTAATTTCTACCATTTCATTGGACATTGTTTTTAGAACCTTTTGTAATCCTTCCAAATCAAAAGGATCTTTGGGAGTTTGCTTCTTGGATTCATATTTAAAATTATCTTTTTTGGTTTGCTTTCTTTTCAAGAGCCATAAATCTATTTTCCACATAGAGATATTATTTCATATTCTCGAACAATGTTGTTTTATTAGCTATATCTATAAACATATCGATATTTGAAGGAAGAGCACTAATGTACCATTCGATTTGCACATCAGTACTAGGTTTGGAAGTTTATGGAATTTTATTTAACAACTTGTTAAATCTTGAGTTGAAATATGTTGAGATTCAACAAGATGATGAGCTTAGTGAAAATTAAGCACCTTCACTAAGTGGGGCCCACAGGCTATTTTTAGGTGTATGTCTATTTTTAGAATGGTGAGCATATTCTAAAGTTAGCAGGTTGCTGATTCTAGATGGTTAAGAAAATTCTATCTTTGGATGAATTTCTATTTTTAGAATATTGGCCGAAGTCAATTTATAGATCTCTAATCTAAAAATAAGATGCATGTCGATTATTATTAGCCCCTTAATAATAATCCGAAAATAAATATCAACTTATTCTCTTGGAGCACTTTATTTCAATGAATAGATTTGGAAAATCAGCGGGCTAAAGGAATTACACAATTCCTAGGGTGGTTGGTGACTTATCCATGGAGGACTCAGTTAGAACTGAAGTGGCAGAGTTGTGACATAGTTGGAAGAGTAGTTATGGGAGTTGTTATTCAGTTTAACTGAGTTAAGTGAGTTAAAATTGGTTGTGCTAATTGTATCTAGTTCTAACTGAAGATACACTAGTGAGATTTTAGTGAATTAATTATTTAATTAATTCACAACTAGAGACTCACTTGCAACTGAACAAATACAGCAGTTAACTACTTACATGTCAGTTCCAGTGGAGACCCAGTGGAGAGATAGGTGAAAGGGTGAGATGGACTATATGTTGTGACTATAGTGATGCATTCAATGCATCTAACACACATTGGAGATGCCAATGAGGATTGCGCAGTCAAGGCAATGCCAATTCGAATTCATTCAGGGGTCTTCTTCAGCAGGGATTGCACAGTGGAGGCAGGATGTCAGGAGGCCAGAAATTTGTTATAAAATTAAATATTACAGAGCAATGCAACACATAAAATATGCGGAAAATAAAGCACACAAAACACATAAAACTAGAGAGACACAGATATACGTGGTTCACCCAGTTTGGGCTACGTCCACCCCGAACAGCCAGTCCTTCCTTTCTATTATCCAGCAAAAATGAAGAGACAAAACCTACGACAGATCCGTTGTAATATCCTCTATTCTCTCTCACAGTCTCCCTCTCTGTTTCTCGCTCCGAGAATACACATACAATACACAGCCGCAATACAATGCCCTCATAAAAGTGAGGGGTTGCCTTCTAGGGAAAAAAACCCTAATCTAAACATAACTTCTACCGTCAGATCATTTGCCTAATGAACGGCCCAGATTGACTAGAAATTACTATACTTTTACAAGGCAATTTTACATCGGTTTTTAGCTTCAGGGGCGTTGCCCCCGAAAACCCCCATGAGGGGGGGGCTCCGAAAAGCGCTGCCACCCCCCCTTGGACCCCCTACGGCAGCGATTAATTACAGGTGGTGTTGCCGCCCCTTTTAATGTACAGGGGTCCAATGTTGTGATACAAAGTAAACAAGATAATGAGGCTCCACACCCAACAATCTCCCACTTGGAGACTGATTGTAGCAACTCCACCGCTACTTCATTTGCTAGACAATGACTCCTCTTTGGACCTGGCTATTCCTCATCTTCATCGTCATCCTTGAAGACCAATTGAAACTGAGCACATTCTCAGTTTCTCCCTGGTTACAACTTTTGTTAGCATATCTGCAGGATTCTGGCTAGTGTGTATCTTTTCCAGCTTCAACTCTCCATCTTCTAATACTGACCGTATGAAATGGTACTTGAGATGTATGTGTTTAGTCCTGGAATGAAATGCTGAGTTCTTTGCAATATGAATGGCACTTTGGCTATCACTGTATAGCATGCCCATATCATGCTTCTTACCCAATTCATCCATAAACCTTTGTAACCAAATCATTTCTTTACTAGCCTCTGTAGCAGCAACATACTCTGCTTCTGTTGTTGAAAGTGCAACAACACTTTGGATTTTTGAAACCCAACTGACAGTTGTTCCACCTACAGTAAATACATATCTTGTAGTGCTCCTCCTGTTATCTCTGTCACCTGCCATATCTGCATCAACATATCCCTATAGAGCAATGTTTGAACCACCAAAGCATAATGCTTGATTTGTGGTACCTCTCAAATATCTGAGAATCCATTTTACTACCATCCAATGTTCTTTTCCTAGATTTTTCATGTACCTGCTTACAACTCCCACTGCATGTGCAATATCAGGCCTTGTGCGGACCATTGCATACATTAAGCTTCCAACTGCTGATGCATATGGAACTTTAGACATATAATCCATGTCTTCTTGGGTCTTTGGGCACATCTCCTTACTAAGTTTGAAATGGCTAGCAAAAGGTGTACTAACTGGTTTTGCATTCCGCATATTAAATCTTTTCAACACCTTTTCTATGTACTCATTCTGAGACAGTGTTAATTTGCGATTTTTCCTGTCTCTAGTTATCCTCATACCAAGGATTTGTTTTGCAGCTCCCAAATCCTTAATTGCAAATGAATTTGCCAATTTTCTTTTGAGCACATTTATTTCCTGCATGTTAGACCCTGCAACAAGCATGTCATCTACATACAATAACAATATAATATAGCTGCCATCATTTTTCCTTTTCAGATAAACACAATGATCAGAGTGACATCTAGTATAACCTTGTTCGGACATAAACTTGTCAAATTTTAGATACCACTGCCTTGGAGCCTGTTTTAAGCCATACAAGCTCTTCTTTAACCTGCACACCAATTTTTCTTTCCCTTTTACCTCATATCCTTCTGGTTGCTGCATGTATATCTCTTCCTCCAAATCTCCATGGAGAAATGTTGTCTTTACATCTAACTGTTCAAGATGTAAATCTTCCGCTGCTACTAGACTTAAGATAGTTCTGATTGAATTCATCTTAACAATAGGAGAAAATATTTCATCAAAATCAATACCTTTCTTTTGTGCAAACCCCTTCACCACAAGTCTAGCTTTGTACCTCTGTTTTCCTCCATCTTCTTCCTTCAGCCTGTAAACCCATTTATTTTGCAATGTAGTTTTACCTATAGGCAACTTGACTAAGTCCCAAGTCTGGTTATGCATTAAGGAGTCCATCTCTTCATCCATCGCTAGCTCCCACTTCTTCCTGCTTTCAACCTGCATTGCTTCTTCATAACATTCGAGTTCACCAGAATCAGTCAACAATAAATAATATAATGAAGGAGAGTATCGTTCAGGGGGTCTACTTATCCTGGTAGATCTTCTAACACCACTTTTAGGTGTTTGAGGTGCCTGTTGTTGTTGTGGTGGTTGCTTCTGATGTGGTTGTTGATTATTATTATTTTCAAGCACCTTTACTTTTTTAGTTATCTCATCAAGAACTGTGTATTCCTTTCTTTCTTTTTCCTATTTATTTTCCTGCAACTTATTCTTATAGAAGAACTTCTCATTGAATATTACATCTTTTCTCCTAATGATTTTGTGACTTTCATAATCATATAAGAGATAACCAAAATCATTAACACCATATCCAATAAAGGTACATTTCTTTGATTTTGCCTCAAGATTTGTTCTATTTTCTTTATTAATATGGACAAAGGCCTCACAACCAAAAGGCTTTAAAAAAGAGTAGTTTACCTTTTTACCTGTCCATGCTTCCTATGGAATACCACCATCCAAGGAACTTGAAGGCCCTCTGTTTATTAGATAAACAATAGTATCTACAGCATCTGCCCAAAATTGTAAAGGCAATCCTGCATGCAATCTCATGCACCTTGCACGCTCCATGATTGTTTTGTTCATCCTTTCTGACACACCATTTTATTGTGGTGTTCTTGGAACTGTCTTCTCTCTACGAATTCCATGCTCTGAACAGTACCTATCAAACTCTTTGCTGCAATACTCACCTCCATTGTTTGATCTGAGACACTTCAACTTATTTCCTGTCTCAATCTCAACCAAAGCTTTCCATTTCTTGAAAGTATCAAATACATCAGATTTATTCTGAATACAATAAATCCATTTTTTTCTAGTTGCATCATCAATAAAAGTAACATAATAACGAGAGCCACCGAGAGATGATACCTGAGCAGGTCCCCATACATTTGTATGCACAAGCTCCAATTTTTCGCTCTTCTTTTCTTTCCCAACTCTGAGAAATCTGACTCTCTTCTGTTTTCCATAAATGCAATTCTCACAAAAATCCAAATCAACATTCTTCAAACCTGGCAACAAATTTCTTGAGTGAAGAATCTTCATTCCCTTCTCACTCATGTGTCCGAGCCTATGATGCCATAATGCTGCATCTGCTCCTTTGGAAGTTAAAGCATTAACAAAGTTAAAGATACCATTGCATAAATAAAATGTACCAACCTTTTCACCTTTTTCTATTACCAGGGCTCCTTTGGTGACCTTCCAAGTTTTATCTGTGAAAGTTGTCACACAACCTTCACTACCTAACTGCCCTGTTGAAATCAGATTTTTCTTCAGATCTAGAACATGCCTTACCTCCTTTAGTAGCCATTGGTTTCCATTCTATTGTTTTACAATAAATTTACCCATTCCAACAATTTTACAAGGTTTATCATCACCCAAACGAACTTGTCCAAAATCTCCTTGAACATAGTCATGAAAATATTTCTTATCAGGTGTGGCATGGAATGAAGCCCCCGAATCTACAACCCAAGAATCAGTAACATTTTCGAAAGAAAGAATCAAAGCATCTTGTAACACATCACCTGTCACATTTGCTTCATGATTGTTTTCTTGCTGTGTGTCTCCTTCTTTTCCCTTCCGAGATCTACAGTCTTTCTTTAGGTGTCCTTTCTTTCCGCAATTCCAGCACACTATTCCTGATCTGGACTTGGATCTGCCTTTCCTTGATTTATTGCGATATCCCGAGATCTTTCCTCTTTCCATTCTTCTTCCCCTAGACTCTGCACTCAAAGAATTACCCGATGTCTCACCGGAGCTTTTCCGTCGCATTTCCTCGCTAAGGATAGCACCAACAACATCATCAAACTTTAAAGTACTAGATCCAGAGACAGAGTTACTAATGGCCATAACTAAACCATTCCATCTTTCTGGTAATGAGCACAAGAATAACAAAGCTCTAACTTCATCATCAAAGTTTACCCCTACAGAACTTAACTGACTGGTAACTGTATTAAATTCATTTAAATGGTCTGCAACAGATCCACCTTCCGACATATTCATATTAAATAGTCGTTTCATAAGAAATACCTTGTTTGAGGCCGAGGGCTTTTCATACAATTTCGCCAACGTCTGCATCAAACCCTCTGTTGTTGTTTCCTTCGAAATATTGAAGGCGACTGACGCCGCAAGACACAACCGTACTGTTCCGAGTGCCTTTCTATCAAGAATGTTCCATTCCGCGTCTGTCATGGTCACCGGCTTCTTTGTTTTTCCGCTCAATGGTAGGTACAGATCTTTCTGATACAGATAATCTTCCATCTGCATCTTCCACAGCGCAAAGTTTTGGCCGTTAAATTTCTCGACCCTAAACTTACCATCGTCCGCCATTGCTCCCACTCAAACCAGGAACCCTTCTTTCCTGCGAGTTTATCAGCCAAATATACCTTCGGCTCTGATACCAGTTGTTAGAAAATTAAATATTACAGAGCAATGCAACACATAAAATATGCGGAAAATACAAGCACACAAAACACATAAAACTAGAGAGACACATATATACGTGGTTCACCTAGTTTGGGCTACGTCCACCCCGAACAGCCAGTCCTTCCTTTCTATTATCCAGCAAAAATGAAGAGACAAAACCTACAGCAGATCCGCTGTAATATCCTCTGTTCTCTCTCACAGTCTCCCTCTCTGTTTCTCGCTCCGAGAATACACACATAATACACAACCACAATACAATGCCCTCATATATACAAGGGGGTTGCCTTCTAGGGAAAAAAAACCCTAATCTAAACATAACTTCTACCGTCAGATCATTTGCCTAATGAACGGCCCAGATTGACTAGAAATTACTATACTTTTACAAGGCAATTTTACATCTGTTTTTAGCTTCGGGGGCGCTGCCACCCCCCTGGACCCCCCACGGCAGCGATTAAATTTTGGGCGGCGTTGCCGCCCCTTTTAAGGTATAGGGGTCCAATGCTGTGATACAAAGTAAACAAGATAATCGTGTCTAATAACCCAACTCA
>JAXQQM020065035.1:0-62486 GCA_034641835.2 Pinus albicaulis | reverse complement strand
GGTGATGAAATGGTTTAAATCATTACCTGCTGCTAGAATTAATGATCTCCCTGCATTCCATCAGACATTCCATTATAGGTTTGAAATTAAAAATAACCCTCTTCGGATATTCCCTGAGTATGAAAGCATTAGGAGGGCACTAAGGGAAAGTGTTCAGGACTGTTGTACTAGATTTAACACTATATACAACGCAATTCCTACCAACATTAAACCACCACAAGGTTTAGCATTAATAAAATTCCCAAATGGCTTTGAGGTAGACATGTCTTACCAGCTTAGAGAAATAAATTCATCAACATTATAAGAAATGCAAAGGGATGCAATGAGTGTAGAATCAAATCTGTTAGCGAAGAGAGCTAGAATTAGGAATGAAGGAGAGTAACCATAAAAGAAGAAACCTCTACTTCCTCTGATGATGCTAAAATTGATTCATTACCTAGAATAGTAGAAAGAATGATGGAAAGAATTAATTTAAATGAGAGGGTTGCTCCTAGAGAAAATCAGCCTACACCTCAAAATCGTAATCAAAATCCCAGGAGAAATCCTCCCCAAATGAAAAAAAGAGAACAGAGCAGCCATGATCAGCAAATTAGGCCTCCATTTCAGGAGAATTATGTTGATGATGATGGAGAAGTAGTAGAAGAGGTAGAAGAAAACCAGATCAATTTAATGGGTATCAGTGATGATGAAGTTGTGTTTTTTACTCATGAAGAACAATAACTATTTCAATTATCCCAAACTGAACTTGATTCTGAAGAATCATATGACTACAAGAAGGGATTTGAAAATTCTATTATGGAAGTCCATAGACAGTATAATCTTAGGAGTAAGAAAACATCAGATACCCCAAATAAAAATAATTTTGAAAATCCTGACAAGAAAACCTTTGACACCACTGCAAATAAAACTCTAGAAAATGTTTCTAGGAAAATTGTTGATAGTTCTAGCAAAAATACGATATAAATCCCTAACAAAAATATTGTTGAGAGTACTTCCAAAACTACTCAAACTGATATCCCGACCACCAGTCACCAAAAAGAGCCTGTGTCAAAAGAAATTGATGATAAGTCCGACTTTCTGAAATTGAATAAATTTGAAACATCATTCAATATTGAAAATGAACTAGCAAAGTTGAAAATTTTTATCCCCTTAACAGAGTTAATGAAAAAATAAATTTACAAAACTCAAGTTATGAAAGCTCTGAATATAGGGGAAAACTCTGACACTATCAATTTGAATGATGATCAGCCTGAATTATTATTTGGTCCAGAGGTATATTCTAAACTACAAGAAGGAGGTGTTCCTCCATTCTATTTCAATCTCAACATTCATGATAATATTCTCCATAATTCTATGTTAGATTCAGGTGCTTCCCACAATTTGATGCCAAAAGCTATTATGGAGAAGCTTAGTTTTGACATTACTAGGCCTTACAAAGACTTGTATTCACTTGATTCCAGAAAAGTAGGATGTTTAGGTCTCATTAATTATCTATGTGTTTCTTTAGCCCAAATCCCAGCTGAGAGTCTAGTAATGGATATAGTGGTTGTTGATATTCCCCCTAAGTATGGCAAGCTGTTGTCACACTCATGGGGTGAAAATTTACAAGGGACCCTACAAATGGACATGACTTATGCTACCATACCAGTATTTGGTTAGCAGAGAGGACTATATAGGGAAACTTTAATGAAATACATGGTGAGTATTCAAGAGAAACACATAACTATCCCCTTTACTATGTTCATTTTGATTTAGAATCCTTCATTCTTTACAATGATGGGGATATTGATGCTCAGGTCACTAATTCTAAAAATGAAATTTGTGAAACATGTGAAAATCAAACGCAAATTGTGCAACAAAACACTGAACTTGAACATTTTTGGAACATCATTTTTGATGGCTCTTGTAGCAAAGCAGGGTCGCGAGCAAGTGTGTGGGTATCAAATTTAGGAAATAATCATGCAGAAGGTCATTCATATAAACTAAATTTTCAATGTACCAATAACATAACATAATATGAAGCACTTCTTTTAGGATTGCAATTATTGAAGAAATTAGGTGCTAAAAGAATTTATGTTCATGGAGATTCTGAATTTTCTTAAAACAGATTAAAGGAGAATATTATGCAAAGCATCCTAGACTGATAGAATACAAAAATGTTGTTTTTGATTTCCTACAAACTTTTGTAGAATATGATCTTGTTGTTATTCCTACAGATCATAATATCCCTGCTAATGGTCTCTCTTTTCCAGCTACCAAATGCAAAATGCCTCATCCCAACAGACAATATACAGTGGAAGTAAAACATTGTCTAGTTGTACCAAATAATATGAGGTATTCGCAGGTGTTTGGAAATGAAAAACAGATTGAAAACTTTTTGCAGTCTAAGGATTAGTATGAAGAAAATAGCATATATTTAGAGTGTGAAGTAGAAAATCAAATAGCTTTACATACTAATGTAGGAAAACAATTTTATGAATCAGATGTAAATATTTATGTAGATGAAGTTGTACATAAATTAGAATTGCATGAAATTGATTTAGAAAAAGAATAATTTGAAATACTTTAGCTCAAAGACAATATTTTACCTAGAGGTCTAGTTCCATTAGAATAGCTTTTCGATTTTAATGATGTAGCAAAAAATCAAAAAATAGAGCCCAGAAGGACAGATGTAGAGGAATGTAACATAGGTAGTGAACAAAATCCTAAAATGATAAAACTTTCAAAATCATTGCCTATTGTTAAAAAACAAGAATGCATAGCTGTATTCAAAGAATTCATTGATGTCTTTTCCTGGAGCTATGAGGATCTCAAATCATATGACACCAATATCATACAAGATAAAATCTGAATCAAGGAAGATCATAAACCATTCAAACACAAACTTCTTAGAATAAATCCAATTCTAATGCCTCTAATTGAGAAAGAGGTTAAAAAAATGTATGATTCTAAAATCATAGTTCCTTTTAGATACTCCAAATGGGTGTGTAACATAGTGCCTACTAGGAAGAAAACTAGAGAAATTCGGTTATGAATTGATTTCAGAAACCTTATCAAGGTCTCCCTAAAAGACAACTACCCTTTGCCAAAAATGGATCATATATTACAAAAGGTAGTAGGGTCTAGTAGGATTTCCTTATTATATGGTTTCTCAGGATATAACCAGGTCTTAGTGCATCTTGATGATTAGGATCAAACAACTTTCACTACTCCTTGGGGGACCTTCATGTATATGAAGATGCCCTTTGGGTTAATTAATTTTGGGGCCACATTCCAAAGAACAATAGATATTTCCTTTAAAGATGAAATTGGCCGTTTTTTTTTTATCTATCTGGATCATATCATTTTTAATTCTAAAATTGAAGAGGAACATTTGTTACAAATGAGAAGAGTGTTTGAAAAGTGTAGAAGGTTTGGCATCTCATTAAATCCTAAGAAAACACATTTTGGCCTTGAAGAAGGAAAGCTTCTTGGTCATATTATCTCTAAGGATGGTATTAGGATTGATCCCAGTAGAACTGAAGCCATATTAAAAATCATTCACCCTAGAAACATTAAGGAGCTTCAATTTTTCATCGACAAGATTAATTTCCTAAGGAGATTCATTACTAACCCTGTCGAACTTCTTAGAAATATAACAAATATGTTGAAAAAATATTTAGAAATTAGATGGACTATTGAGGCTAGACAGACCTTTGACGTAGCTAAACAAACATTGACAAAAGCACAAGTGTTGATTAGTCCATATTTTTCTAAAGATTTCATTATCTTCTCTTTTGCTTCTAAACACATTGTTGCAGTTGTCTCGTTGCAGAAAAATAATGAAGGATTTGAACAGCCCGTTGCATTTTTTAGTAAAGCTTTAAGAGATGCATCTTTGAAATATAATATTATGGAAAAACATGCCTTTTCATTGATTAAAGAAATTAAAGACTTTAGAGTATACATCTTGCATTCCCATATTATTGCTTATGTACCTAATTTAGTGGTCAAGGATATTTTAACACAGAATGGACTTGATGGTAAACGAGGAAAATGCATTGTTGTCATTCTTGAATATGAATTAGAAATCAAACCCACCAAGTTAATCAAAGGACAAGAACTTGAAAAATTGATGGCAGAGTCAAATTTCCATGCATTAGACATCAACTTAGTTGTTGCACTAGATGATGAAGAGGAACAGAAAACTCCATAGATTGATGAAGCATTTCTGAACTCACCCTGGTATTAAGACTTGTTATAAGTTTTATTCAATTCAAATGCTCATCCTGGACTAACAAAAGCAAAGGAAATATTTCTAAAGTTAAACATAGTTAAGTTTTGCATCATAGAAAATGTTTTATATTAGAAATATTCTGGTGGTATTTTACTTAAGTTCTTGTTAAAGGAAGATGTAGAAATAACCATGCAAGAGTTCCATGAAGGTGATTGCAGTGGACATCTATATCAGAAAACCATTTCCAACAAAATCCTCAAAGCTGGTTTTTACTAGCCTACCATTTTCGCTGATATTCATAAGAAAGTAACCTCATGCCATAAATTCTAGATAGTTGAAGGAAAAAGAAAGATTTTACCCCTCCCATTAAAGCATATATCAGGTGAAACCCCTTTCCAGCAATGGAGACTAGATTACATTGGTGAAAATTATCCTCCTTCCTCTGCCCAACATAAGTGGATTCTGATAGCCACTGATTAATACTAAGTAGATAGAAGCCACTCCTTCCAGATATGCCATCGATGATGTCATCATTAAATTCCTTGAAACTAATATCCTCTCTAGATTTGGTTTTCCTAGAAAACTTATTATTGATAATGCAACAGCCTTTAAATTTAGGAAATAATCATGCAGAAGGTCATTCATATAAACTAAATTTTCAATGTACCAATAACATAACATAATATGAAGCACTTCTTTTAGGATTGCAATTATTGAAGAAATTAGGTGCTAAAAGAATTTATGTTCATGGAGATTCTGAATTTTCTTAAAACAAATTAAAGGAGAATATTATGCAAAGCATCCTAGACTGATAGAATACAAAAATGTTGTGTTTGATTTCCTACAAACTTTTGTAGAATATGATCTTGTTGTTATTCCTACATATCATAATATCCTTGCTAATGGTCTCTCTTTTCCAGCTACAAAATGAAAAATGCTTCATCCCAACAGACAATATACAGTGGAAGTAAAACATTGTCTAGTTGTACCAGATAATATGAGGTATTGGCAGGTGTTTGGAAATGAAAAACAGATTGAAAATTTTTTGCAGTCTAAGGATTAGTATGAAGAAAATAGCATAGATTTAGAGTGTGAAGTAGAAAATCAAATAGCATTACATACTAATTTAGGAAAACAATTTGATGAATCAGATGTAAATATTTATGTAGATGAAGTTGTACATAAATTAGAATTGCATGAAATTGATTCAGAAAAAGAATAATTTGAAATACTTCAGCTTAAAGACAATATTTTACCTAGAGGTCTAGTTCCATTAGAATAGCTTTTTGATTTTAATGATGTAGCAAAAAAGCCAAAAATAGAGCCCACAGGGACAGATGTAGAGGAATGTAACATAGGTAGTGAACACAATCCTAAAATGATAAAACTTTCAAAATCATTGCCTATTGTTAAAAAACAAGAATGCATAGCTTTATTCAAAGAATTCATTGATGTCTTTTCCTGGAGCTATGAGGATCTCAAATCATATGACACCAATATCATACAAGATAAAATCTGAATCAAGGAAGATCATAAACCATTCAAACACAAACTTCATAGAATAAATCCAATTCTGGAGCCTCTAATTGAGAAAGAGGTTAAAAAAATGTATGATTCTAAAATCATAGTTCCTTTTAGATACTCCAAATGGGTGTGTAACATAGTGCCTACTAGGAAGAAAACTAGAGAAATTCGGTTATGAATTGATTTCAGAAACCTTAACAAGGTCTCCCTAAAAGACAACTACCCTTTGCCAAAAATGGATCATATATTACAAAATGTAGTACGGTCTAGTAGGATTTCCTTATTATATGGCTTCTCAAGATATAACCAGGTCTTAGTACATCTTGATGATTAGGATAAAACAAATTTCACTACTCCTTGGGGGACCTTCATGTATGTGAAGATGCCCTTTGGGTTAATGAATTTTGGGGCCACATTCCAAAGAACAATGAATATTTCCTTTAAAGATGAAATTGGCCGTTTTATTTTGATCTATCTAGATGATATCATTTTTTATTCTAAAATTGAAGAGGAACATTTGTTACATATGAGAAGAGTGTTTGAAAAGTGTATAAGGTTTGGCATCTCATTAAATCCTAAGAAAACACGTTTTGGCCTTGAAGAAGGAAAGCTTCTTGGTCATATTATCTCTAAGGATGGTATTAGGATTGATCCCAGTCAAGGACCTGGATGGAGTAGAGTTACTTGGAGGTCCTGTCAATGGTAGGATGTTGAAACACTACTTTTCTTAGCATAAATATTTTTATTACATCATTGTAAATATCATAGTCTATATTTTTTTGATTGGGTAACTTATTAACCGAAGTTGAAGCCCGCAGATAAGGCCCTAAGCCTTGATTGATAAGCTACCATGAGTACCTCTACAAAAAAAGAAATTAGATGTAGACATTATAGACATAGGATACTCAAGGATACTGAACATATGTTCTTGACTCTTCACATGGAGAAGTGCCATCCCCAGCTAGAGCCACTATTAGGGTCCTATAATTTATAGGATCTCAAGGTGATTGAGTATTTTGTATTTGTGATTTTACATTGTAAATAATTTTCAAAATGAAAATGATTTCCAATATATATATATATATATATATATAAGAAAATGAAAAGAGGGTATGTCAAAAAATAAATACAGAGAAAATACAAAAAGAAAGAAAGTTGAAAGGAATAAAAGAGAATAGGAACCCCACAAAAGAAAAAATAGAATGATACTGAAAGTGTTGCAAATTCAAATTCTGCTACTGATATATTAGTTTTCTTTATGTCATCATCAAATAAGATTGTGTGCATCTTGTTTAAAAAATGTCAAAATGACTAGATTTTTGTTCAAGTCATACAGTCTAATCATGATTGAAAAATTGTGAATTTTTTGTTAATTAGGTTAGTGAATAAAGATTTGCCAAACAATTTAATCTTGGAAAATCAGTAGTTAGGTAGAAAATGAAATTTATTCAACTGTTTAATCTGAATCAACAGGAGAAATAAGTGATAGAGAAAGTTAGATGTTTTATAAAAAAGTGATGTGGGTTTGCTAGCTTAACTACACCTAAGAAAATAATAAAAAATGTTAGCTTAGAAAAAGAAATAAAATTCATGGGTAGGTAGAAGTTGTTTTGGAAGCCTTGAAAAGAATTAAATTGGTTATACTAAATTTTGGTTTTCAAAGCTATTTATGCATATGAAGAGAAAAAGGGATAATATTATTTTATCCTAAGTTTTTGGCTAAAGAAGTTGGGTGCATTAAGGAAAAACTTGGCATATTATTATATATCCTAAAGTTTTATTTCTCATTAAAATCTCCCACTACTTGGCAATCCATCATGTCACATCGCTTTAAATCCCACACATCTGTCCACCCATCATATTTTCCACCCCGAATCCGATGGTCCTTATCTATTTCCCCCCCCCCCCCCCTCTATCTGATCTTTACCGACAGGGGGGGGTACAAAAAAATCAGTTTTACTTTTTGGACCCACAACAACGTGGCGCCTCCTCTGCATTTCACACCCCGCTCCACTCAAACTTCTTATCACCTCATACCCCCTCTGAAAACTGCTTTCTCCCTGCAAATCCGAAATTGCTCACCTATCTGTTGTGCACCAATCTTGTCATGCCAGCTTGCATACGCATGTTTCCAATTAGGTCCCTTTCGTGGAAAAGAATCTGTTATGCATTTAATTAATAATTGACTGTTAATACAATGGATTCATGCCACAAGCAATAGAAACAACCCAATTATGTATAAATGCATGTATTTTGAACCTGATTAACCTTTACCTTGCATATTTCTCTGCACTTTAATTCTTGTTACAGGTTTACAGAGCTCTCGATCAATTTATCATTCCTCATCAATCCTAGCACTGCGACTATTGTGCCTTCTTCGCCAGTCCCAAGCCTTACACAGTCCAGGTACCTGTCCTTTTCTCAACCCTTTTCAATTTTCTGAATCAGATTGAATCATGCCTACTAAGAAGAAAAGCCAGGAGGAACAAGTAAACCCATTTATCCATCCTCCTGTCAATCTAGAACATATCCCTCTAGCCAACAAATACTACAAAATTCATGAAACCCTCTATGAATTTGAAATTTTTGAGATGTATTGTTGGCTAGAAGTAAAATACATACACAAGTCAGATGACATTGGACTATGGGAATCAAAATACCTCATTATATCTTTCCCCATACCCACAGTGCCCCTGAATTCATCCACAAATGCCAGGCCTACTACATACCTAGCTAGAGAGCCATAATTACCCCACAGGTGAAATCTTGTTCACTATCAATGCCTAATCCATTAAACAAATGATGCATGCCCCTTCTGTAGAAAATGGAACCCCTTTCTCCCAAGAAGCCCTTAATGAATTGTACTAGAAGCTAGGTTTTTACAAAAGGGATAAAACCCTTGAAATGTTTCTAGCTGAATATGCTCAGTTGCCTAAAAAGAATCCTCCCTACTCTTCCTCCATTTTCCCTGACAGAGCCAAGCAGATAATCACTGCCATTTCTTACCTCCTTGGACACTATTCTGACTAGTGCGTAGATAAGCCAATTATATTTTTCCTTGGAAAACATTCATTCATAGCTAAACATGGAGAAAATCTCCTCTCTGGCCAAGGATACAAGAATTAAGTCTTTGGAAATCTTAGTGGTCAGAGTAGGATATGATCCTTCTAACATAAAAGTTTCAGAGGAGATAATAAAGAAGAAGAATGCTAACATAGAAGCATTTAGGAAACAACTGAATTTTTCAGCCACAGAAGACCCTCTCACCAAATATATTGAAGAAACATAGTCTCAGAAGTCGAACATGATGAAGCTCATCATGGAGAAAAATTCCCAATTGAGACAGATGGAGATAGAAATGGAGAAAATGATCAAGGAGAGGGAATAGGCTCCAAAAATTTACATGGTTACTTTGGAGTTTGTACCTCTTACATCCATCCCCACAGTCATGGCTTCTACAACAAATGGTGAAAAAAAATTAACAAAGGAAATGGAGAATCTGTCTATCCATACAGAAGAAATTAAGAAGCTTCAAGATCAATTCAAATTTTTGCAAGATCAGAAATCAAGAAGTGGAGTTTCTCATGTAGCTGAAGCACTCAGATCTCAGAAACTAATAGAAAGGTTGTAGAAATTAGAGAGAGAACCATCCATTGGACAGGCATTGGGCCAAGTTAAATAAATCATCTAGACATATCATTAAATCCATTAATGAAATCTAGCCCTACATCCAGATTATATTTGAATAGAAGGAGTTAATTTAGAAAGCAAATGATGCCATCACAACCATAAAAGAAGAGCTTGTAGATATTCCTATCTGTTGAACACCTAATCCTCTATGGGTAGGTGTGGAAGGTGAACAGTCACAAAGGATTCCAAGTAACCTTGGAAGATGAATCCAAGGGTCACACCATTGTATTATAAATGTACATCTATGGTGAATAATGAACAACAAATGCCTATATTTCCTATGTGTGTGTTTTGTCTTTCTCACACACCATGTGTGTGTTTAACATGGTATCAAATCTGATACATTCATAACAAGCTCAATCCTATGTGAGCCACCTGTTTTTGTTTCCTGTGTAAACCTACAAAAATCCTTTGCATTTTTGCAGCATTTAGAAATCATTTTTGTAGCATTCAAAAATTATTTTGTTGCTACGTTCAGAAATTATTTTTTTGCGAAGAGCAGTGTACTGCCATATTCCTGAAATTGAAAGTCTGCAATTTTTCTCACCTACACTCCCCCTCCTTGTGGCTTCGAAGTTGAGATTCAGTTTTTTGTTTTTCTGCAATTCTGTAATTCTACAGTTAAATTTATTTACAGCAATTCTGCAATTTTGAAATTGTACTTACTGTTCAGTATCAATTTCTTCGTGTTTAAGTTTTTCACAATTCATCATGGCAAGCAACACCCATATGAATTCAAGGTTCTGGAAGAGTCGGTCTATGATGTAAAATAGTTTCAAGGACCACACAAAATTGTAAACCTCACTCCCACTCGCACTCCTCCTTCACGTCCTCATCGGCTGCTTCCTCACCTCCCTTCTCCGTCGGCTCATCTCCCACTCCCGCGCACACAACCCTGCCTCTTCTGCCTTGCACTCCCTCTCTGCTCCACCCCTCCCCTCACCACAGCTCACCTCCCACGACCCTCGGCCTTCCCATGCATTCCACGGCCCTCCACACTCACCCATCTCTCCCCATCCCCCTTACCTCCCTCCCCTCTACCTTCCCACAGCCCTTGGCCCTCACCCATCTCTCACCAGCCCTCCCCTCTCACGTCCCTCACCCGCTCTCCCCCATCCGCCCTCACTTCTCACTCCCCATCCCCAATAGCTCACGACTCCCTCACCCACCCGCTCTCCCACTTCCCCACCTACTCACAACCCCCGCCCCCTTACCCCTCACAGCCACTCTCCCCATCATACATCTAACGCCCCTCTCCCTCCCCCCACCACTCTCCCTCCCCTCACATGATCCCCACCCCCTCACCTACACTCCCTGCTCATGCCCGCCCCTCAACACTCCGCCTCCTTCCCCTCCCACACAGATTCTCTGCATTTTTTTTTTTTTCATTGTGCCATAATACCAATTTAATTTTTTTTTACAGTTTTACCTCCCCCAGATTTCACCTCCCCCAGAAATCACCTCCCCCAGATAATACCTCTGTTTTTTCTCCCAATTTTTTATTTTCAAAAAAAAAAAAAAAAAAAGGAAGAAGAAGAGAGAGGGGAGATGGTATATGAATAAATGGATATATGGATTTTCTATATATAAAAAGTGAAGCTTTTGTTGTATGTTTCTCTATTATAAAAACATGACCAAGATTTTTGGCATGTATAGAAGGGTGACTCTCTGAAAGATATTGAAATGTGAAGGCAAATGTTGAAAATTCGTCATCATTTTCAAAATAGCAGTGGCATCATAAACTCACTCATAGTTTTTCCACAAAGATTTTTTTTGGAATTTTCCTTCGTCTTTATTGTGAGGTAATATAGCAAGCTCAAGACCATCTGCTCATCGATAGTGAAGCATCCAAGCTTGTGAATATCTTTTTAAATTTGAGTTGTTGAGAAAAATGGCTAAAATCAATGATGCATTAGATTTGTTGCATAGCCTCATTCATTCCATTCTTCATGATATGGTAAAAATGAGCAAGAACGATCTTTTTAATATTCAAACTTGCTTGCAAGATGCACAAGACAAGATTTATTTTTTGCAGTTGGAGTCTCAGATCCAGCAAGATGAACTTCAGCAAAAGAGTCATCATTCTGAACCTGTTTTTGTTCATAAAATTGAGAAGGACTCTCATCAGCAGCAAGAATATAAAGTTGCATTCGATTCACATTCAGTTCCTTGTACAAGATTATATTTACACGCAGATGCAGAAGCTTAGTCTACACTTCCCAAGCCCATCATCAGACCTTGGGAAGAGCTTGTCCACAACAAGCACAGAACTTGTCTTGGATATGACAAGGAGTTGTCCTTTAATATTCCGGACTACTCCAAGCCCATCAAATTTCAGTGTCGAATTTCTTTATGACAGTTCACCTTCAGCTGTTCCAGATTCTGCTCCTCTTCCACAGCAACAACAACAACAGATTGTAAAATTCCAACACTGTGATTGAGTTGGCCATATGAAATATCATTGTTTTGATCTTCACCCATACAAGCATTGTGGTTGGCACACCCGTTCTTCACACAGATGCTTCAGAAACAAGCCTCATGCAAGAACAAAGATTCATCTTGGATGGATCGCTTATTGGCAATGGGCATTAATAGACAAGAAGATGTTTAAGTCGCATGTCAGAACATGTTCTATAATATTGAACAATCTTGCAATTGAGTTTTCACCTTCATCTCACCTTGTACCTAACAGGGGGGAAACTGTTGGTCATCTACAAGCTTCAACACCACATCAAGCGAGCCTAAGCCACAATCTCTCATTCCATATTCAAAGTTGTATCCAGAGACATAGAAGTTCAAGCAAGCCTGGGCCACAATTTATCATTCCAGATTCAAAATTGTAGCCAGAGACACAGCAGTTCAAGCGAGCCTAAGCCACAATCTCTCATTCCATATTCAGAGTTTTAGCTGGAGACATGGATTCCCATGAGCATGCCTTTGGTTGATGGATAGCCTTAAACCATCCATGCGAGGTTGATATTCTTCCTCTTTCAGAACACTTCCTCTAGCAGAAAACTTCAGCTTCTTGCCAGCTTTGGAAGAGTTCCAGGAAATGCATTAAACATTCCAGTGTTGGTGGTCATCCTTAAACCATCACAGGTTGTAGACTTCCCTTCTTTTAAGTTGAAGGTCTCCCTCTTCAAATATGAGGGACACTTCCTCTAGCAAAAGCACTCAGCTTCTTGCTAGTTTTGGAAGAGTTCCGGGAACTGCAATAAGCGTTGTGTTCCAGTGTTGGCGGTCAGCGTTGTGTTCCAGTGTTGGCGGTCATCCTTAAACCACCTCTTTATGCCAACATTTCAGAGAGGTTATTTAGCCTAAGTGTTGCCATGTATATTTTGTAGATTTGTATTACAACTCTCTTCTTGGACTCACACATACCCCTTCGGATTAAGGGGGGGAATGTTGAACACCTAATCCTCTATGGGTAGGTGTGGAAGGCGAACAGTCACAAAGGAGTCCAAGTGACCTTGGAAGATGAATCCAAGGGTCACGCCATTGTATTATAAATGTACATCTATGGTGAATAATGAGAAACTAATGCCTATATTTCCTATGTGTGTGTTTTGTCTTTCTCACACACCGTGTGTGTGTTTAACACTATCGCAGCAAACAACATCATTAAGTTCTTAAACTTTAAGAACAAATATGAGCTAGATGACTTGGGAGTGGATGATAGAACAGAGACCATTTTATAATTGAAGAAGATTCTTACTAAGAAGAATCTATTGTTCAGATACAAGAGAAATTCCACAGTTTAGAGATAGTTGTGAATAGATTCTTTAGTATGATTGAACCTTTAACACAGAAGGGTCTACCTTCTCTGTTTGAAATTAATAATAAGTTGATAACCCGTCAAGACTATGTGACGAAGCTAAGCAAAATTTCAAGGGACACTACCAAATTCCCCAATATCAAAGGCACCATGACAGGTAAAGCATTCTTTGAAGCACAGATCAATGATCTTTTCATCCAACATGAGGTAAACCACATCTTTGTGGTAAAACCTACTTTTTCCAGATATACTGAAGTGAATGAAATTTACCGAAAGGTAATCAAGTTAACTATCTCAGATGAAGATCGATGCGATAAATTGTGTGAATTACAAGAGTAAAAAGTAAATGAGAAAGGTCAGTTTCATCCAGCATATCAACCATCACATCAGCCAGCACAACAACCAGTGCAACCCACAAATAGGTCTACTCAACAATTTTTTCCTCTAAAATAGTGCCAACGTTCCAGATCACCTCCACTGAGCCTATTTTTGTCACAGTTAGATTTTATTATTCAATTTTGGTTGATAATACACTGTCTATTGAGACAGCATTGATTGTAATCAATTTTGTAATATTTAGTATAAATACTTCATTATTCAAAGTATTCTAGGTTGATTTCTGAATATATTTTGCCTACTACGCAATTGTAATTTTCAAGTTTTGCTGGAGCATAAATAATACAAGGACTTATTACAGGATTCATGTGGTGTATTAACTGGTGAAGTGCTTCTACTGTAACTGTGGTATTTCACTGTTTTTCCTTTTCTCTGTGTATCAGAAAATCTTAATTGTAAAACAGAAAGTGTGATGAATAGGACATGTTAATTGGAACAACTTATTATGGTTTCTTTTACAATTTATATGTTTTCCACTAAATTCAGATTGAAGAATACTTAATTTCTTTTCAATCTCTACTGAAATTCAATTTTCTTTCATCTCCATAATCCATTTAAAAAAAATAAAAAGATCCAGTTAATGCAACCAAGCTTTCCCTGTGATAACTCTTTTTAAGTATTGATGTAGTATCCAATTTTATATTTTTTACTCCATTCCCCAATGGGAATATAGAAATTTAATCAACCAAAATTAAACAAAAAACCATGTACAGTCATAACTAGCCTAAGATTTATTCAAAAGTTAAATTATACATATAGATCCCTCTCTGAAGATGGCAGGGCTAGATCCCAGCTTCCAAAGTGGTTTTGATGTTGTCCTCTGTGTTTGTTCTCCCAAACTTTTAAATTACATAACGATAACACAATGAAGGGTGTTTTATGTCATATTTTCCTAGCCCACTAATGAATTTGATGTGATTTCAAACTTTCTAATTCTATTTTAATAGCCAATGACTCATAATGTAATGATCCACTAGTTATAGTCATATACACACATTTTCACCTTTGAAGATTATTTTTCTTAATGATTATATATACATGTAACACAAACATTTGCAATCTGGAAAATCACTCTTTACTCCTTTATAGGGTAGATGGTGGCGTTGAAAATATATCTCATCCACAAGTTAAATTATATTAATTATTATATTATATATTGAGTTCATGTATATGACTTCAAAATAAAAATAAAAAATGAAAATAGTTTATTCTCTGACATATAGATCAAAGTATTTTTTATTAAATATACAAAATACATATATTTGGCAGTTTAAAATTATGGATGAAGGGTTTGAATTAAGTTAAATGAAAATATGAGAAAAATAAAAAGTAGTCCATTATTTTTCATAATCCTAATCTAATATTTATAAGATTTGTACCATGTCACCATATTGGGAGTAGAAATTTAAAAAAAAAGGGTATATGTTGAAAATAGGGGAATTTTAGTTAGAAAGGTGTAGTGAAACCCAACTGAGCTTAAATCGATTGTGTATTTTGAAAATTGGATGGAGCAACAATGAATTGCAGTGATGTTATGTGACTAATTTCATTGTTGTGTATTACAAGATCTAGAGGAGGCCATGGGCAGAGGATGTGGACGATGTAGACCTACTAAATCAATGAGAGGAAAGTGGGTGGCCATAAAATCAGATACGAAATATGCAGATATAATAAAGGTAAGAAGACAAAGAAACCTCAACAAAAGGAGGATTGTTTTTATGAATTCACAAATGCTACAACATAAATGATACAAAGTTATATAAAATATGTTGTTGGTTTTTTCAAATCCAAAACATGATATTGATATCTAAAATATATGAGTAAAGTGAGGTTTTGTGTTGGATAGCATATTGGCTAAGATGATATAATTTGTGTACTAAACATTATTGAATATGTTATGTATTATTGGGGAAATTTGAGGCCATGGAAATATATTATGTCATATTGAATAAGGACGCAATAGATGTCGCAGGACATGAGGTAATTATCAAATTTTGACTTAACTTAGGAAGTATTTTGTGATACATCAATCATTTTTCATAGTATTATTAGAATTTATAATGTATTATCCAACCTTGAAAAAAAAATGATGCGTGTTTTTTATATTTCATATGGAGATTAACACAAGTGCATAGCCTAAGCATTCAACTAGCAAAAGAAAAAAAAAACATATGTACGTGGGTGTGGCCCTAAAACCATTAAATGACGAAGAACACACTGTGTGGAAGAGGATATGACAATGGATACTTCAGGCACAACAAATAATTTCACTTAAGAAGAGATTGGTCAAGACTATATTACATGGGATGGGATTTTTTAAGTGATATTTGATTATATTTCTTTGAAATTGATATATTTATGATTTGCCCAATTCTTTCCAAACATTAAATAGTGGTTGTGTTTGTCGATAGGTAGAAGATGATGATGAAATAATGACTAGTAATACCCAAGTTGATCCAAATGTGCTATTAATATTTGTATGAGGTGATCAAAACCACACCAAGGCGAAAAGAGCATATTTAAAGAGAATTGTACCACCTAATAAATTTGAACGGTTGATTAGATTCACATACACTGATGATTTCAATATGCCACTAGCTGGCAACCTTAATGATCATGACAGTGAGAATGTAATGCATGAAGAAGGATTGAATGAGATTCTTACAAATTTATTTGGGGATGGAAAGAAATATGACAATAATGATCATATGTTTGACAATAACGATGACAACATGGGTAATTACCACCAACATAATGTTGATGATAACAACATATTGAAAGACTCCATCAAGCAAGCAACAAAGACACCCGTGTTCAAATCAGAGGCAAGTAGAACCTAAAAATTTACATGCACATTAATATTATTAGAAATCAAGTCACTATTTGGTTGGTCAGACAAAGGATTCACCACCCTATTGAAGTGAGTTGAAATATATTTCTTACAATGCAATGTCAATTGGGCTACGTAATTTGTAAACATTCATCAACTTCATTAATATTTCTTTAAGGATATTTTAAAACCATATATTGTATATGAATATTCATAATATAGATTGGCATATCAAACATTTTCATCATAATTCGAACGTTCAATTGACCTAATCTTTGGCAATCTTACAAGGCACTAAAAACTAAAATATTTCCTGAAGAGAGCATGTTTCCATCAACTTGCAGAGAGGCACGTCAGTTGTTGGTTGGGTTGGGGATTGAATATAAGCAAACTCATTCATGTAAAAATGATTTTATTTTAGATAGAGATATCAAGAAAAGTTATAATTCCATGTATGAAAAGAAAAGAGACATCTTACAAATGTACAAGGTCCTACATTTCCCACATAGTTCCAAAGAAGGTTTTACATCACGCGCCAATTATACCTAGATACATACTAATATGTTCAAGTGTGAGAGACATAGAGATATCGTATTGCATTTTAATTTTTTCCTAAAGGTCCATACTAATTTAGTATTCTTATATTAGGTGGGTGACATCCAAGGAGACCCACAAATGTGAAGTGCCAAAATGGAAAAAGGAAATTGCAGAAATTTTATGTATATTTGAGAAGGAGCTCCCTACAAGTTTCATGGACCTACAAGTCCATTTACTTATACACCTATCCGATGACATTTAATTGGCGGGTTTCGTATTGACAAGGTGAATTTTTTACTTTGAGAGGTATATGAAAACTCTAAAAATATATGTCTAACAAAAGGAACATCCAGAAGCTTGCATGGTTGAAGCGTATGCATTGAATGAATAATTTTTCTTCCTATGTGAATTTCTTGGTAAGGATTTCAAATATGGGCCATGTTTCCGGGATGAAGAATGAGCATTAGATATTATTGATGGATAAAAACAGCAATCTAAAGGTCTTTAAGTAGAAATTTGTAAGTAAACTCGTGATCATTGTGGTTATTTTTACTGCGGTCATTAATTTACTCTGTAATTTATTTATCAAATTAATAGCATGGCCTTTGGAGTTTGCAATAAGCATGTTTACATGTAATAGGATTAGATGAAAGTGTTATAATATACAAGTTCATTTTGTACCACATGGAATTTATGAACAAATGGATTTATTTGAAAGAGAGAAGAAGTGTTAGAAGCAAGGAGACAATTTAAGAGATCGAACCCAAAAAATACCCCATTTCATATTGATCAACAAGGGGAATTGACCAAATATTGCACACTAGAATGGGTTACTAAACAAATTCAAAATCAAATAGAATATTTAGGTATAGATTCAAACATAATAGAAGATGAAATAAACATACCTAGAGGATGTGAATGAAAGGTACAATTGGAATTTTATAGAATGTTGTTTCCTTATAGTTTTTAAACTATTAAATATATCAATATGCATCATTATATTTGTTTTAACTAAAGTAAATGGTCTTCACAAGCAAGGAAATATCAAGCAATGTGGGCATATGGTAAAAATTATTGTGTAGAACATGTAGATGTAAAGACACAATCCTTCAATTGTGGCATCATGGTTGACTTAAGGCAATCTAGTTGATTAGGCTCAAAATATAAGAATATTATTAAAGTTGGGAATCCACAATATTTTGGGAAAATACAAGAAATTATTAAGTTGGATTACTACTCTTTAAATTTTGTATTTTTAAGCATATATGGTATGAAGCATTTGAGAGGAAATGACGACATGATACCCATAGTGGATTGTTTTCTATAGATTCCTCAAAGTTCCTACTGGAGGATAAGGAGCCTAATGTTCTACCAATTCATTGTGAGCAACTATTTCTTTAACACAAAGAATTAGAAGCAGTATTGATCAATAATATATTAACAAATTGTTTATTTTGAATATATACATGTGTTTATTAATCAATAGCATTGTTATACATGTGTCTAATATATGTATGTACTCGTTCATGTGTAGGTACTTTATTATGAAGATATTCTGGACTAGAAATGGATATTTTTCATATATTATGATCTAACACTAAGGCATGTATTTGATGATGCATTAGTGGATATTGAGAAAAACAATGATGGAAAACAAAATGATAGAAAGGGATTAGAAAAAATTGAAGAAATTGGAACCCCTAATGATGCTAAATATGGTTATCTTCAGGCATAAGAAGACAACATTAATACAGAGTTACATGATGTTATGGAAGATAACAATATGGATGGTATAGAAAATGATGATCCAAATACATCTGGTAACCATATGTATGGCCTACAATCAAATTCATTGATGATGAAGATGATGCAATCCAATACGAGGATGATGATAATATTAACTACTTGAAAGATCATATCGACATTGACAATGATACACTGGATCGCATTATTGCAGACAATGATGTTAATGGCCAAGACTTCTAAATTTTCAGAATTATTTGTAATCTGTGTTTAAAAAATGATGATTATTATAGCCTAAACTTTGAAATGCTTTAGTATTATTTGTGTCAATACAAATTACCTATTGAAATATCATTAAAGTGTTCAACATATGGTATGAACTATTTAGCAGTCAAAATAGGATTGCTTGAATTCTTATTTCATTCATTTTGTATCAACATATGTTTGTGAAGACATAAAAGTTAATAAATTATTAATTCTTGTATCTCACTATGGTTTGAATAAGAAACTTTGTTAACTTCATTATTTTTATATTTTTTTAATTTTAATTTTGTTCAACCCACTCTTACATTTGATTGTCGATCTAGGTAGGCTTTAATTTTTACAAAACTATCGCACAAAGTCTATGTTAAGGCAGATGATTACTAGTATAAAATAATTGCCATCCAAATTCATTGCATACACACTCTCAGCAATAAACAAAGCTATTACACACTCCACACAGATTCAATGCGAATAAATACTACAGAATAAGCTACTATGTCATTCAAACACTCTCACAACACTCTTGAAAACCATCACTCATTCAATTTTCACACATAAAAGGAAGTGTAATTGATTTGAAATTAATCAGAGGTTAGGCTTAGAGAGCCTCACCTCTCAGCTAGATCTTCCAAAAACTAGACTAAAAAACAAATGAAGCAAACACAATCACACAAGATTAAGATAAAAGACTAACATTCACTTGTAGTATCATGAGGCTTGATGGCCTTTTAAAGAGATTACAAATACATATTTTAGAACTTTCCTCTATTTTTGTCAGTTTTTGAGGAAAAATCTAAATAAAATATTTAGATATTGTCTTTCTTGATGTAATTTTCCCATGACTAGATGTTTCCTTCCTCATCAGATGTAACCATTATGAGTCACAAAGTATGGCTTCCTAGCAACCCAAACTGTAGCAAACAAAGCAAATAAGTCACTGCCATAGTAAATTGAGGGACCAGTCTAGGACTTAAGTTTTCACACCATCCAAAGCTTACTACAATTAATTAAATTACACATAATTACTATAACAACAATAGTCCCCCATATCCGGGTGACCTAAGGGTGATCACATAGGAAGACTTGATGGTTGCATGCACATGCAAGGCATCCTTCAACTCATGGAAAACATGGACTCATTACTTCATCGTCTCGTCACCTCGGAATGTGTAGACCACCCTATTGATCGAGGCTCTTTACCTTGCAATTATCTGGCCTCCATGACATTCTTCCTCTAGTTTCCTTCCCCCGTGATCATCGTCGCTTCATTTTACCTCATCCTTGCACCTCACTTCCCTTGCATCACACTCATGAGCGGTGAAAGAGGGAGAGGTCAATGCCCAAGTCGGAGAAGAGGTCATGGACAACCCCCAACCACCTTGGACGACACCTCCATAGCCACTATGTTTGACCACAGCATACCTGATCACGTTCATAGAGAGGTGGTGGCCATGGAAGAAGAGGAGACCCGTTGTGGTCGACGCTCATCCATATGGGCCCTCTACAAGCTCCTTCCTAGACATCTGAAGGGAAATTATGAAGCTAAAACCAAGGCCACCATCTTGCACTCTTCAACCACTCATCCTCATCCCTGAAGCGTTTAACTAAAGGCCTGGATATCGACTATCCTCCCAACTTCCCTTCACTTATTGTGTCTCATGTGCACTCCCCTCTAGCCATTTCATCCCCTCCCCCCTCTCACAAATCTCCTTTTCCTCCCTCTGTTACCCATTCTCCCTCATCAACGAATGAAGCTCCCCCTCGCCCCTTCTCCCCCTCAGCCTAGCTCATACGGGTGTTTCATTGTGGAGGAGCTTCTGGAGGCTAATAGTTCATTGCAGGCTTGTGGAAGCTCTCAGGCATATGGCGGCTCCAGTTCAACATCATTTTGGCTTCACAGCGAAACGCATTATCCTATGACCACTTTATTAGCAAAAGGTTGGTTATCTCTCCTTATTTTTGTTCGATAGATTGTAGAACAGTCTCATTTTGGATTACTATTAATAAGTGTGATAACACCCCTCATGCTTGACCCATAAGTGCCAAGTTTGTGACTGAGGCACCCCTAGTTTTTTTGCAATTCACATTTTCTACCACTCCTCAGGCTACTATCCAGATGTCGTGAGGCTCATCCCTCCTGTGTTATTTGTATGGACACACATTTTTTAGAAACAATTTGGAAGTTGTAAGCTTTGGTTTCCCCCTTCAGGGGCAAATAAATTTTTATTTTTCTCTTTGGTTTCCTCGTTCTGAGGGAGAGAGGCACCTCATGGTTGTAAATACTATATATTTTGTGTAGTTAATATATTTTTCAAGATATGGTATGAATTGTTGGCAGAAAAAATTAGGATTACTTGAATGCTTCTTCCATTGATTTTTTATCAACATATGTTCATGAAGACATAAAATTTAATAAAATATTAATGCATGTATCTCACAATGATTTTAATAAGCAACTTTGTTAACTTCATTATTTTTATATTTTTTGCATTTTAATGTTGGTCGACCTAAGCTTACATTTAATTATCGATCCAATTAGGATTTGATTTCTAAAATATTGTCGCACAAAGTATATGCTAAGGAAGATGATGACTAGTATAAAATAATCTCAACCAAAAGTCGTTGCACACACACTATCTCAACAATAAACAAAGTTGATACACACTCCATAGATTCAATGTGAAGAAATACTCCAAAATAAGCTACTTTGTCATTCAACCACTCTCACAGCACTCCTGAAAACCATCACTCATTCAATCTACACACATAAAAGGAAATGAAATCCAAACTATAACAACAAAGCAAATAATTTACTTCCACACTAAACTAATGGATTGGTCTAGGGCTTAAGTTGTCACACCAACCAAAGCTAACTGCAATTAATTAAATTACACACAAAATTAACTATAAAAAAACACTAACAACAATCACATAAATGAGAAATATTTATGCAATCTTCCATTCAACCACTCTCATAACACTCTGAAAAACCATCACTCGTTCAATATCCACACATAAAAGGAAGTGCAATCCAAACTATAACATCAAAGAAAAGAATTCACTAACATAGTAAAGTGAGGGAACATTCCAAGACTTAAGTTTTCTCACCATCTAAAGCTTATTGCAATTAATTAGATTACACACAAAATTCATTGTAACAACAATAGTAACGACAATCATATGACCAAGAAATATTTATGCAATATGTCATTCAACCACTCTCACAACACTCATGAAAACCATCACTCATTCAATTTGCACACATAAAAGTAAGTTCAATCCAAACTATAACAATGAAGAAAATAATTCACTGCCACCCTAAATTGAGGGAACAGTCCATGACTTAAGATGCCACACCATCCAAATATTACAACAATTAATTAAATTACACATAGAATTAATTGTAACAACAACAATAAAAACAATCTCAAAAATGATAAATATTTATCTAATTTTTCATTCAACCACTCTCACAACACTACTGAAAACCATCACTATTTCAATTTGCACACATAAAAGGAAATGCAATCCAAACTATAACAACAAAGCAAATAATTCACTACCACACTAAACTGAGGAACTGGTTAAGGACTTAAATTGTCACACCATCCAAAGCTTATTGCAATTAATTAAATTACACATAGACTTAATTGTAATAATAAAAATAAAAATCATCAAATAACTATGAAATATTTTTACAATTATGTATTCCACTCTAACTAACCAATGATCCCTACTAACAAGGAGGGCCCTTCCTCCTCAACAGGGGCCGGTGTACCAAAATGCACACAAACTACTCATAGAAAATTATTGAACCACAAAGTTGAGATTTGCATTAATAAAAGTATTAGGATTACAGAGCTCTGGTGTTTCCCCTTTCCAATCCTATTCTCCAATTATTCACTCTATCCCTTGCGGTAAACAATATTCTCTTTTAGAGATCTTAATTACAATGATAAGATCATCATGAGAATCTTTCAATTCTCATGTGATCTTAAAATAAAACGATATCTTAACAATTACACAATGATTTCCATGGAAGGGATAAAACTATAACAATTACCTTTAATTACAAATAGATTTTAAAAATATCTCAACCAGATGATATCGATGCTCCACAAATATATCCAAGTGATGATTTGTTTCTTTTGACTTTGACGCGCTCCTAGATCCAATCTGATTAGAAAAGTCAACACGTGATTAACCAATTGTCTATGTAATAGCAACAACTCTAGGAAAATTAATTAATCCAAACTGGTAAAGGAACTGAAATGTAATCTTGTAACAACAAGCTTCGACAGAGCATACAAACTTGAAACAACCCATTAGTTTTATGGTAAAACACAACCTACGAAAGTAGTTCTAATGTCAAATTATAAGTAGAATTGGAATAAGAAAGCATAAAGCTAAAAAGGAGATACTTAGGTGAATAGGGTTTGTTACAATAATAATATATGGTCCTATTGGTAAAAAATGGAGAAAAGAAACAGGAAAATAAGTAGGAAAAAAATGACAATTTTTTGACCCAACATCTCCCCCCATATTAAGTGGTAGTGGTTACATTGGTTTAATTTTAAAATTTAATGGTGTCAGAACATTCTAATCATGCAGTATTATGGGAGGGTGAGGTATGTATTAATTGGACAAATCATTAGATTTCCTAGATCTGGTATGATTAGGAAAGGCAAAACGTGCCTAAGCAATTGTTTGTGTAACCGCAACATCTCTTGAAACCTTAATTAATCCAAATCAATAAAATAACTGAAATGTAATCCTGTAATGACAAGCTTCGACAGACCATCCAAACCTGAAATAGCCCAACCATTAACCATTAAACTACCTAACCCATAAGCACCAAATCCCTTAGTTATTGGCCCTTAATCCCTTAAACCATAACCCCTAATCCCTTAACCCTTAAGTACCCTAAATCCATAAATCCCATAATCCTCAAAGCCCCTATCCACTTAAACCCCAACACCTCAATTAGTTAACTACTTAGACACATCTAGTGCTAATTACAGGGCTAAAAAGGGAGCTAACCAAGGAGGTAATGTACGTGCAAAAAAAGGAGATAAACTCGGCACTATCACTGGTGCTATTTCTGGTGCAATTGATGGAGATATTTCCGTTGCAATTTACAACGTTACTTCTGGTGCTAATTTCAAGTGTTATTTCTGGTGTTATTGACATTGAAATTTATGATGCTAGTATTTCCTAAATTACTGCCTAACAATTTTGGTTGGTGAAAGAAATGCCAAAAATTGTGTCATCCAGATAAATAGCACTGAATTTTTCAAAAAATTGGAGAAAAATACACTAAAACAGTCCTTGGAAGCAAAAAAGGGAGAAAAAAAATGTTGAAAATGGCACGAAGAAAGGATTCTAATTTAAATTTCCCTTAAATTAAATTAGAATAAAATTGTAATTCCACATCACATGAAAACTTCTACGAGTTAACTAAGTTAGGATGAATTATTTGGTTCAGTTAATTCGAGTTGAGGGTCAAACTAGAGGCATGTAGAGTGTCTCCTACATTATAGGAGCCCTGGTTGAGTTTATTTTGAGTCGTAATTAATTAACTAAAACTATCTGAGTTAAATTCAGTTAAACTAGTTCTAACTAATGGAGGAAATAGTAGGAGGTTAGGCAGTGGGGTGTCTCTTAATGTGTTCAACCAGTTAAGTGATAATTCACTCATAAATAACTCATGCATTCAGTTCTAAGAAATACATAGTTGAGATTGGAGTTCAAGGGAAGTATACTATTGGTTGTATAATTATCTGAATGGTATAGGCAATGCATGCAGTCAGAGGAATGCCCCTAATGGATTGTGCAGTAGGGATTCAGAACTTCCCTACTTAATAGGACCTAATTACCCAAGGAAATTATGCAAGGAAATAGGGACTTCGACAAGCCAGAAATTGGTTAAGTATTGAACCAGGCTTGTCTAGGAATCATTGAGATTGATAGAGATAGTGTAGAGGTTTCTCAGCTTGGCGAAAATCAATGTAATATTCTCATATTCTTTGGCTTATGCAATATACATATAACAGGGTTTCTAGCTGAGGCTTTCTTGGGAAAATATTTGTGTTGTGTGATTGAAATTCTTTCTCTTTATGTTTTGTCATTTCAAGATATAAATTGGTTTCCACAATTGGTATAGTAGATTCAAGTATAATGTTTTAGCCTATTACAATTATCAGTTGAATCTACGTGGATTTTATACATGGTATCGTAGCACTAATCACTCTATAAGGGAATAATATGATTTTGTTTTGTGCGGGTGGACCAAATTTCCAGGTCTACTCGTGAGGGCTACTAGTAGGATCAAGATTTCTTTCTCTGAATTGAGACTCAAATATGCCCTTAAGGGTAGCTCGAATTACATATCTTAGAGAATAATTTTTGGAAGACAATGAGCTAAAGGAATTCATAGGCAATGATATTCCTAAGCCTGCAAAAATATATGCTCAATATCTGGCAGCATGGAAGAAGAACATAGCAAAGGCAAGAAGGATTCTATTGGAAGGTGTTTGAGATCATATTCTCTCGAACCTCCGTGGAAAGGAAACTCCATATGATATGTGGAAGGCCTTAACAAAATTGTTTCAGAACAACAACGACCATAGGAATTTGGCACTAAAATACAAGCTTAGAAAGATCAAGATGGAGGAGGGAGACACAATACCAAAAAACTTTACCAAGTTCACTCAATGTCGGGATGAGCTTGGAAGTACTAGTGTTACAGTTCTTGAGGATGATCTAGTGATCCTAGCACTTCTAGGCCTTCCTGATACTTGGCATAGCTACCAGGACTCGGTAAAAGGGAGGGAGAAGCTACCCGAGTGGGAGTGATTGTGGTCTGCTTGGTATAAGATGAGATTCAGTGAAACACCAAAGATGGACCCTCATCAAAGCATGATGATGAGGATAATTGTGCCTTGGCTTGAAAGGAAAAGAAAAGGAAAGGGAATTCATCTCATTCCAAATCAGATTCTAGTTAGGCTGGCAAGAAGAAATAAGTGTCGAAGATTAAATGTTTCATTGTCATGAGTTGGGAGACTATGCCACAAAGTGTATGCATGAGAAGGCCGATAAGAATCCCTCGGGAGAAGCTGCAGGTGAAGCACTTGCTTCACAATTCAATTTGGATTTAACTCTCATCACATGCATGGTGTCATCGGTGATGGGTTTTGTGTGATACCTGGATAGTGGAGCCTCATTCCATATGAATAGCAGCAAATATTTCTTCAGCAACTTGGAGGAGAATTATCTTAAGATGCGCATCGAGATGGGTGATGATGGGGGGTATAGTGTGACCGATTCCCTTTCAAAGGGATTATGGTTCTCCTCTCACATTGAAAGATGTCATGTATGTTCCTGGTTTGAAAAAGAACTTGGTTTCAATTGCTATGTTGGAAGATTGTGGCTATGATGTGATATTTAGAAAAGGAAAGGTGTTCCTTCGTCACATAACCATGGGATAGGTGAAGAAGATCGAGGTTCAAGTAAAGAACCTCTACAAATTGAAGATTGTGTTGCCTTGAGTAGGAAAGAAGAGAAGGTGGAGAACTGAGACATTGATGAGTTATGACATAAAATATTGGGCCATCTACACAACGGAGCTTTGAAGATCATGCAGAAAATTTCTACAGGACTTCTGTAACAGCCCTGGTAAAAATCTATGTAAAAATATATATAAGACCACGGTTGATGGGACACGTATTCCAAGCTAAATGGTGGGAAAAATAATCCTAGAGGGTTTTCATTTGGTTTATTATGGCTAAGGAAATTGGCAAAGGCATGAGGCATTGATTGGCATTTTAATTATGAAAATAATAGAAATTAGGAGAAAAGGAAGGTGAAAGGTCATAGGTTGCATGTGAGGAGGAAATTGAAGGAACATAATGGAAAATGAAGAAATTAGAGGCCTTATTAATAAAAATTCTTCTGAGGATCAATAGGTAAGGCTTGATCGGTTCAATTTTGGAGCTCCCATTATTCTCTCTCTCTCTCCCATTATTCTTGGAGCACTCTTGGAGAGTGTGGCATATTTAGACATTTGGATCAAGAAAGCAAAGGAAGAGTATGAAATCACAAAGGACATCGAGATCAACATCTATAGTAGGTTCTGAGTGCAGGTACCGAGTTGCATGTATTATTTCCTCACTAGTTTTGGTATGCATGGAATTGCATGTAGTTTCTTGATTATGATGCGTCATGATCTGATATGGGCATACGGATGATTGATTGGTGGTTCTAGCCTTCCCATTTCCTAGATAACCATGCTAATTGTGGGTTTATTTCCATTTATTGTTTTCTGGTTGGTTCTCATGGTTCCCTTAGTTGTTGGGTTGAGTTACTAGTTTCCTAGATCCTTGGTTTTGACAAAGCGCTTTGCAGACCCGACGACGGAAAATTGTTGGGTTAAGTTACTAGTCCTATACTTGGGTTGGAAAGCAGCTCTGATCATGGTGGGTTTAATTACTAGTCTGGAGTCTTGGTTGGACAAACGCTCGAGAACAGAACCGGCTGGGGTTGAGTTACTAGTGTTGGAAGCCCTAGATGGAAAAAACAATCTGAAGCCCTGGAGCAACTTGGATAGAGACCAATCCGTGATAGTTAGTGATGTATGACCGTGAGGTGGAATCACTAATTTGGGGTTGAGATGGTGTGGTCTCTGGAGCCCTAGTTTGGTGTTGATTGATGTGTTTGATAAAGTCCCACATTCATGCTTGGAATATGGCATGGGGGTGACTAGCTGAAGTGAGATTTGGCTCAGCCATATCTATGGTCGGGTGGAACGTGGAAGTCCCATTCCAGGTTGGTTTTTATATTCATTAATGAAAGGTTCATTTCCTTTGTATTTGATGTGTATATGCACTGGTCTATATATGGATTCTATTGTTGATGTATCCATGGTACTTCTATTGGTATTACGTTGGTTATAAGCATGTATTGTAATAGTGATGAGGTATGGATCTCTCCATGTTTTTACTAATAAGTGTGCAAAATGTATATATGGTAAATTTATTAAATTATAGCTTATAATGTAGAGGCAATATTTAAGTCCTATATTGAAAGTGCTATTATGTTAGTGTAGCCCCCCCTTATTGTTATTGTTGTACCCCTATAAACCCCATATTGTTATTATTGTGCCCTTACATTATTATTGTTAGGTCGGCTAGGATTACATTGTGGCCCCATGGACTCCTATATATAGAAAGGAGGTTTTTTCATTTGTATCATCCAAGAATTGTTCATTCATGTAATGTATTGGAGGTTGCCCCGTTGAATTGGCTTATTTCTAAGATGTTGATATCTCTTTTCTTCTATTTTTGGAGTTGGTTTCTTGAAATGCTTCTTAGACATTACTAGATAACAAAGAGACCCCTTTGTTTAAATTTGTTGTTTATCCCTATAGATGCTATGTTTGTGACATGTTTGAAGAAATGGTTTTCATGGTTGGGTGGGGTTGGACGAGTTCTGGTTGATGTGATTGCTTCCATATGTTTGTTTTAATATTATTCCTGCTCTCATAAATTCTGAGGAAGTTTTGGGGCGGTGACTGACTCGGGGGCTAAAAATGTGGCAACGGTCCTTGAAACAAGGTAGCAAATTCATTTTTTGGGCCTTAGCCACTACCTTGACAAGGCTATCTTGTGGCTATAGGGTCTATAGCTGCTCCCTTTCCCTTACAAGCCACTTCTAAGCCTCAAAGGGGCTAAAAATCAGTCCCCCCTCAGTGAACAGGGCCCTAGAAGGTTGGGTTACCTCCTGGGGATGTCAATGACGTAGTGTAAGTTGTGTTTTTGGTGTTTCCATCAGTTCCACTTCCTTAAGCTAATCTAGGAGGTTGAATCTCATTTTAGTAGCCTCTCATCACATGTTTACCCCAGTTGGTGATTACTTAAGTATTGGGAAGAGGGTGTGAGTGGTATGAGCATGGTTTCATATCAGTAGGTTGTGTGTGTTTGTCGTGCCTACATGTCAATTGCATATATGTTCCTCATGCTTATGTTGTATGTTCTTGATGTGTATGCATGATGGTGGTGTTTTGTTTATATTATCTTTATGTGATATTTGGTACCATAGAGTGGTATCAAAGCATGGCTCAACCCCTGGACTGGATGGGCGGTGTGTGGATCATGTGTTTATGTTAGTTTCATGCATGTGAGTATGCTTTTAGTCTATATGTGCTTGTTGCATCCGTGTTTTGTTTTCCATGGTGGAAGTGGTGTCGCCATGGAAGGGTTGATGATGTTGTTGTCAACATGTTTTCATGAGTGTATGGTTGGTTATGTGTTGCTCATGCTTATGTATTGACCATGTATACTTGCTTACATGTTGCTACATGTTGTGTATGCATTTATTGTTTATGCTAGGTCACATATTGGTGCAGGGGTTTTGTGTATGCTTGCTTATGTGATGCGATATGTGGGACATGAATTAGTCATTCATGAGTGGGATTATATATCAAGTGGACATTTGGCAGAAAGTTTGTTTGCTTGAGTCACAATATGATCAAGTTTGCATTGGTTTGGTGAGGTTGTTGTGCTTAAAGGTAATTGTATGCAATTAGATTAAATGTGATATGATATTGGTATGTTATGATGCTATTTGTGGTTGAGATTGGGCTGGAGATGCATATGGTAAGTAGTTGAAACAATGAACTTTGGGATAAGGAGATCGTCTTGGCATACAGGTATCTTGGTTAAATGTTTTTGAAACATTAGGTTTAATTATATGCTTGTCATTCTATTGTTATTTTGGTTATGTGTGTGATAAATGTGATAGTTGATTAGCTTAGTCATATGAATTATGGTTATCCTTTTCTTTTCTATTTATTTTATGGTTACATAAATGATATATGTTAGACAATAGTGTGATTATATGCACATGTGTTCGTTAGTTAGCCATGATATTAACTTGATCATTATGTTATATTTTTTTGATGATTATGTTACATGATTAACTTGTTGTTGTTTATGATTGGTTAACTTGATGGTTATGTTATGTGTCATTGATGAGCATGTTATATGTTAACTTGTAGTTAGCTCGATGATTATGTTATATGTTGTTGCTGAGTTAACTTGATGATTAGGGTTACTGCATTAAGATTTTGATGTTATATGTATTATGCTAAAATTGGATTGGCCCATGAAACTCGTTATGGTTATGACATTCAAGTATGATTTGAACTAATTATGATATTTTTTTGCATTAATATAGACTAATTGTGCATATGTGATTGATATGTCTGAATGAAGTTTGTTTTTGAGACTACGATCTGAACTTGGAAGCTATTTACTATTATGGATATCATGACCTTATTTAGGTTGAGTTTATGTGTCGTGAAGTTATATTGTGCTAATATAAATTGATTGTGCAGATAATATAGCCTCCCCTAAGATACATCAAGGTATGAGTTTGCTTATGTCGTGTACTTGATGCTTAATTGTTTGATTATGTTATCTATTTGGTGTCTGAGTGATTTGGTTTCTATTACATCATCTAGTTGATTTATTTAGCATGGTATGTTTGCAAGTTATTTGAATGTTTGATTAATTGCATGATATGAGTATATGTGTCTGTAATATTGCATGACGAAATGGTCTTGTTTTAAGATGGTTGTACTAACACACGTGTTGGGATGGATGATATGTACCTGAGTGTATGTAAGTGATAGTTGTAGCATTAGATATTATGAACGATGAATGTGAGTTGACCAATGGATTATGAAATGGTGGTTAGTCTTGGTAAAAATTTATTTCGAATTGATAGATATGTTGTCTTGATGTTGATACATATGGCTAACATGTGTGTTCAATTACAGGTCAGTGTGCTTGGCACAACAAGGTAAGATAACAAGTATATTGGTATATTTATTTATGCATTGACAGTTGTGTAGTTATGGCAGTATGATGCAGGGAATTGTATGGAAAAAGATACTACCATGAAATCTATAAGAAGGCTCAAGCTGATATTTCCTTGTAAGTATTGGGAACCATGGGGATTGAGTCATGGTGTTTGTTGTAAATTTTTGTGCTTTCGTTATTTTGATTTGTTGGCACTTGATTTTTGGTCTTGATTGTGTCTAGTGCATATATATGCCACTTTGTTGAGGTGTCGTATTGCTTTTGGTTCTCATGGTCTTCTTCTTGTTCGTTTTTTTTCTTGCCTTTTGTTTGAGAGCCTTGAAAATTGGTTTGGAAAGAGGAAAGTTAATGGAGCTTGGGGAGAGCTTTGTGGTACCCAACAGGTAATGTAAGACATGAATGAAGCTCAGTGCCTAAGTAAGTGTAGAAGAAGGTAAGAGTATGACATTCAGTTGGATTGGTTGGGTCCATTGTGGTAAATTTATGGTGCCAATACAAACATGAGAAAGGAAACGGAAATGGTAAAATGAATGAGGTGTTAGATGCCTTAGCTATGTTGGGAATTGTTGTTCTCAATGTTGTGCATGTTGTGCACAAAAAATGAAGTTATCTTAACCTAGAACTTATGATATCTATCCATTGTGTTGTGATCATGATTTTGTTGATGTTTACATATGTATACATGTATGTATGTATGTATGTATGTATGTATGTATGTCGTTGATTGACATGGTCATCATGGATCTTGATGGTTTTATGTTGATGGTTTATATGTATATATCTATGTATGTATGATGTTGTCTGACACGATCATGATTTTGTTTTGCTAATTATTATATGTATGTATATATGTCATTGTATGACAGGGTTTTCAAGGATCATTATTGTGGAGGAATGATTGATTATGTAGGTGAATGGCATGAAGAGGTTCCTGGCTATGAGGAATTAAGTGGCAGAGTAACTATGATATACCTATGAGGTAAATTTCATGTGGGTATGATTTAATGTTATGTTATTGGATTATGCCTATGTTTATGTTATGGACAGGTAATGCTGAAGGGTATATCAACGAAGTGAAAGTAGTGTGATTTGCAACATGCTAGGATAAGCATTGATAGTGGAAAGAAACTAGAAGTTAGGTTTCTTGTGGGGTCAATGTGTGGTCTATGGATCTGAAGTGTTATTGTTGTGTATATGTTGTGCATGTTGAATATTCAATGATTGTACCTATGGTGATGTGTAATGTTTCATATGTATTATTTTGTACATATGATGTTGTATGCATTTTGTATATATGATGTTGCATATGTAATTCCAGGTATAGATGGTGATAGGTACATGTTGGATATGTGGTGCTATGTACATGTTGAATATCAAATTCCATGTACATATGGTGTTGTGTGTGTGATGTATGTATGGTGCTATGTGCATTTGGTGTTGTGTGCATGATTGTACACATGGTGTTGTGTACAGGTTGTACACGTGGTGTTGTGTGCAAGCGGTGCCATGTACATGTCGTGCATGTGGTGTTGTGTACATATGGTGTCATGTACATCTCGTTCATGTGGTGTTGTGTACATGTGGTATTGTGTACACATTGTACATGTGGTGTGGTGTAAGTTTGGCGTTGTGTACATTTTTTGTGGGTGGTGTCATGTACATGTGATGTAGTGCACACGTTGTGCAAGTAGTGTGTGTATAGGTGGTACTTGTGAATGAATGCACAATGTATATATGGTTAAATTGATTAATTTATAGCTTATAATGTAGGGGAGATGTTATTCTTATCCATTCTCAGATAAGAAAGAGATCCATTTGTTTAAATCTGTTGTTTATACATGTAGATGTTATGTTTGTGACATGTTTGATGAAATGCCTGTAATGGCAGGGTGGGGTCGGATGAGTTATCGTTGATGTGGTTACTTCCATATTCTTTTTGAATGTTATTTACCCTCTCCTAAAGTTAGCGGAAGTTGTGGGCAGTGATATGGGCTCAGGGGATAAAAATGTGGCACAAATCCCAAAGCTATAGGTTGAAAATTCATTGTTTGGGCCTTAGCCACTACCTTTACAAGGATAGCCCACAACTATAGGGTCTATAGTCGCTCCCTTGCCCTTACAAGCCCGCGACAAAGCCTTAAAGGGGCTAAAAACCAATCCCCCCTCAAGGGACAGGGCCCAAGAGGGTTGTGTTACCTCCTGGGATGTCAATGATGCCTTGTAAGGTGTGTTTTTGTTATTTCCATCGGTTCCACTTCCTTAAGGTCATCTAGGAGGTTTAATATCACATTAGTAGCCTCTCGTCACATGTTTACCTCAGTTGGCCAGTTACTTTGGTAGATGTGAGAAGAGGATGTTACAACTTCCCAATGGTGCACTTGAGCAACGTGATATATGAAAAGGGTGTACATTGGGGAAGTACACCAAATCCACCTTTCATGAAAAGGAAATTCAGGCGAAAGAGATTCTTGAAATAGTTCACTCATATGTGTGTGGACCGTTCTCAACAGCTTGCACTTCCAAGCACAGGTATTATGTGATTTTTTTAGATGATTTTTAATGTAAGTGGGATATTCTTAATGTAGAAGAAAGACCAGGTGTTCTCAAAATTTTGTGAGTTCAAAGAACTTCTTGAGAAAGAAAAAGGCAAGAGGATGAAGGCTCTTAGGAGTGACAATGGTGGAGAATATGTGTCGAATGAATTCAAGGACTTTTGTGCAATAGAAGGCATTCGACGAGATTTGGTAACACCTCAAAACCCACAACGTAATGGGCTTGCAGAAAGGAAGAAAATAAGAATTGTTGGATTTGCACATGCGATGTTACATGATCAAGTCCTATCGTTGCACTTATGGGAAGAAGCATGCAACACAGTTGTGCATGTGCAGAAAAAATTCCTCATCGAATACTTGGCATGAGTACATCAGAAGAAGCCTTTTTCGGTAAGAAGCTAGATGTGGCATACTTTACAATTTTTGGTTCATCGGTTTACTGTCATGTTACCAAAGATGCATAGAAAAAGCTATAATAGACAACTGAGTTGGGCATATTTGTGGGGTACACTGATACACCTCACAACTATCAGGTGTACCTGTCATCTCACAAGATGACAGTGGCTCGTAGAGATATGAAATTCGATGAAGGAAAGAACATGTGAATTTCCCTTGAGAGGGAGATTCATATGCATGTAGTTGAGGAGTTCTTAGCTCCAAAAGAAGAACCCTAAGATGTAGATAAACCACAAGCAAAGGAAAAGGGAGTGGAAGCACCCACTCAAGTAAATACATCCAAATATGAAAGGAAGTGCACCAAAGAGGCTCACGGGTTTATGCGTGATGTTAGATCGAATGTGGGAGCACCCACATCATAGCGCAGGAAGAGAAGGTTCCCAAATAGATACATTAGCTAAATGAATCTTATGAGCAAGAGTGTAGAGACTAAGCCATCCTCATTCGAGGAAGAAGTGCATAAACTAGTATGGGTTGATGCCATGGTAGAGGAGTATGAATCCATTTTTAGAAACAATGCATGGGAATTTGTCCCAAGACTGGAGGAAAAGTCAGTCGTAGGACCTTGGTGGATCTACAAGGTGAAGCAAGCAGCGGATGGGAGTGTGGAGAAACACATGTCCATATTTATGACCAAGGGATTCTCTCAAGTAGAGGGAGTATATTATGAGGATACCTTTGCTCCAGTAGCAAGGTACTCTTCAATCAAATATATTCTTACACTTTCAACACATAAGGGATGGAAGATACATCAGATGGATGTAAAGACAAATTTCTTCAACAAAGTGATTAAAGAAGAGGTGTACATAGAGAATTCGAAAGTATTTGAGACCTTCGATAGAGATCCACATGTATGCTGACTAAAGTGAGTGTTGTATGTACTGAAACAAGCACCCTGTGCTTGGCACCCCATGATCGAAAACTACTTCACCGGGTTGGGCTTCACCAAAAGTGAAGCAGATGCGAACCTTTACCATATTGTGGTAGAAGGTAAATTAATGATTATAGTATTATATGTCGATGATTTGATTCTGATAGGTGATGAGAAGTTGATCAATTCTTGCAAAGAGGATTTTGTAAGAGAATTTGAGGTGAAATACATTGGGCTCTTGCATTATTTCGTTAGTTTGGAAATTTTGCAAAGAGATGGGGAATTGTTTGTTTCTCAGGTAAAGTATACGAATGAGATACTGAAGAAGTTTCACATGGAGAGTAGTAAATCCATGGAGACTCCTCTAACAGGGAATTGGAGGAAGGAAGATGGTACTTTAGGTGAAGTGGTAAAAGCTACCATCTACAGGAAGCTTATGGGTTCACTCATGTACTTGGTGAACACACGACTGAACATATGTTATGCGGTTAACCAGCGTAGTCAAGCAATTCTTAAGCCAACCAAGCTCTATTGGAAGGCAGCTAAATAGGTGTTGAGATCCCTCAGAGGCACCACTTAGTTTGGTCTTTAGTACATACATATAGAGGGAACAAAGCTTCAAGGCTTCACAAATGCAGATTGGGTAGGGAGTCCATCTGATAGGAAGATCACATTAGGGGGCATCTTCAGTATTGGGTCAACAGCAGTTTCATGGTATAGTAGGAAGCAGAGATCAGGTGCACTCATTTCAACAAAAGTAGAGTACATGGCTGCTAGTCAAGAACCTTGTGAGTCTATCTGGATGAGGAAGATTCTTGTTGAGATGTTTGGTGAACAGATGGATCCATTGGGGATTTATCGTGATAACTAGAGGTGCATCAAACTATCATTTAATCCAGCTTTTCATGATAGGTCCAAGCATATCGACATCTAGTATCACCATCTCATAGATTGTGTGCAGAGGTAGATTATGCTATTAGAGTAAATTCCTATAGAGGAGCAAGACGCCTACATCTTGACGAAGGAACTGTCAAGAGTAAAATTTTAGTTCCATAGAGGCAGGATCAGGGTATTAGACAATCCCTTACTTGCTGAGAGGGAATTTTGAAAATGGCACCAAGAAAGGATTCTAATTTAATTTTCCCTTGAATTAAATTAGAATAAATTTTAATTCCACATCACATGAAAGCTTGTACAAGTTAAATAAGTTAGGATGACTTAGAGGGTTCATTTATTTCGATTTGAGGGTCAAACTAGAGGCATGTAGAGTGTCTCCTACATTATAGGAGCCCTGGTTGAGTTTATTTTGAGTTGTAACTAATTAACTTAAATTATTTGAGTTAAATTCAGTTAAACTAGTTCTAACTGATGGAGGAACAAGTAGGAGGTTAGATAGTGGGGTGTCGCTTCATGTGTTCAACCATTTAACTGATAATTCACTCATAAATAACTCATGCATGTCAGTTTTGAGAAAGACCCAGTTGAGATTGGAGTTCAAGGATAGTGTACTAACACTTGTATAATTATATGAATTATACAAGTTTTGCATGCAGTCATAGGAAGGCCCCTAATGGATTGCACAGTATGGATTGGGAATTTCCCTAATTAACATGGCCTAATTACCCAAGGAAACTGCACAAGGAAATATGGACTTGGGAAAGCCAGAAATTGGTTAAGTATTGAACGAGGCTTGTCTAGGAATCATTGAGATAGATAGAGATAGTACAGAGGTTTCTCAGCTTGGAGAAAAGCATTGTAATCTTCTCATATTCTTTGGCTTGTGAAATATATAGATAGCGGGGATTTTAGCTGAGGCTTTTCCCAGGAAAATATTTTTGTTGTGCGATTGAAATTATTTCTCTTTCATGTTTTTTGATTTCAAGATCTAAATTGGTTTCTACAATTGGTAGAGTAGATTCAAGTATAATGTTTTATCCTATTACAATTATTAGTTGAATCTACGTATATTTTCTACAAAAAAGGGAGCTAATCACAAGGATTTGTTGTGATATTAGGGACATCTCCCTCTTATATGGCACCCTTCCTAGGATGCATTGGAGTTATGTATCAATTACGTACTTTGAGGGCTACTCTGGGGAACCTCTCTTTTATATGTCCATAGTATTATTGATGTATACTATGACTTATATTCACATTATATTTAATGGTTGCTATGATATTTATAGTCTTTCACATGAATCCACTATGTATTGTTCATGTTCATGTTCAAACACTTCATGTCATGGATCCACAGTGTATAGTTAGTGTCCATGTTTAGTTCCTCTTTATGATCATGCATGAGAATGCCTAACTCGGGGATGTTATTAGTAGGGTTGAGACCTCAACACTTCAGTTCCTCCAATTCAGCTTTGCAGTTCTTGCTCCTTCCTCCCATTTTAAGCTCCTAGTTTTTATAATGAATTTCAACCATCGTTTTCTCTTCTGACCTCATGCATTAAGGGGAATTTTTTATAAACCTATTCACCACTCCACCATAATGAGAGAAACCCAAGTTCAAATTACCTCATTTGTTGGCCAGAATGCATCACCTTTCACCCTTGCTTTTACTCATATTGGTCTAACAAGGGAATTATTCCATGTTAAAAGGGCGAAATTTCATAATTGATTTATTTATCATAATTATATTGTCACAATTTTATAATTATGAGATAATAATTATTTCATAATTTAGAAAAAACTCAAAATTGAGAAAAAAGTTCGATATTTTATAATTCCCAAATAGATCAACTTGACCAACTTATGTATGAGTTAGTTATGGGTCCATTATTATAGAACTTTCCTAATTTCTCAAGGTCTTAGGTGTCTAGATACATTCTCCCAGAGGATAGAATGAACCTATATAATCTGACCCTATCATGAAAAAAGTGGCTAGATCTAAGGTCTACCCTATAGCGCGAGAGCTCTGGTCTTGTGAGGCAAGAGGAGGCTAGGCTACCAAGTTGGAGAAATAGATTCCCTTGTGTTGAGGGTATATCATGTATCAATTTTGATTATTAATGTAATTTATTGATCCCCCTCTTATGTAATCGTCATTTTGTTGATTATAATCATGTTGGTTTGTCGTATGAGATAATCTACTCTTTGTGGAAGGAAAGTGTCATTGTTTGGTGGTGATTGTGTGCATGATATAGGATAAAGGATTGTGTGGAGTGGGATGCTCATTTGAAGGTGAATCTCTATTGATCTATATCAGGATCAACATTCGTCATCAGCCTATGAGGGGTCAAGTTCCTCATTCACCCACCTTCTTGAATGGATATGTATGGATGTATGATATTGTATGAGAAAAGTGTTTGCTTGTTTGATTTATGCCTTGCATACTCTTATAGTTTGGTGATATTTAGGGAAAAGATCATGGAGCAACAACTCCTTGTGGTTGTGCATTCATAGCCATAATAGGGCGAATCATGTTATCATGACATGGCTCCCACTTGGACTTATGTACACTACAAGGAAAATATATTTGAAAAAAAAAATAGCAGTAGTTGTTAGTGATACTAGATACCACAATTATTTTAAATTAATACAATTATATGTATGTTAATTATTAATAATTTTTAAATATAAAGAATATTTTGCATTGTTTTTCTTTGAGTTAATCTTTTTTGAATAAGTATTTAGAAAATTTATATGCGTCATATTATGTGAAGTATAGGTATATTTTTAAAATATAATAAGTATTCATGTCATAAACAAGTAGGTGAATTCCACATTTTTTATTTTAAAATGATATATGATTCTCTTAACTTTTATAATATATTGAAAAAAATATGTAACATTATATTAAAAATATGTAAAATATATTATTATATTATCTTTAAAAAAATCTTATTAAAAATTAATAAATCATTAAAATTCATGAAAACTTTCTTATTATCTCCCTTTTCATTAACCATCCCCTAAAATCAATGAAATAAACCAAAAGTTTGGAACTCAAAAATAGAGTAAAGTAGAAAAAACATGATGAATTAAACGAAAAATTTAACTTAAAAATTTTTAATTTTTAATTGAAGTTATAAATATATAACTTCAACCCTTAAAATTATTTAAAGCATTTAAATTATAGTAAAAGTATTACCCGAAATTTACAAAACGATTCATGGCCCTTGAAGACATTTAGATTATGACTATGGTAAAGGTATTTCCAAAAAGAAATTTCCTCCCATGTAAAACATAAACACGCATCAATGTGACGCATCAATGATGAGTTTCTCAAAATATATCTTTCGCTTATAAAGAAATTGATCATTTTCCTATGGGTTTTGATAACTAGAATTGAGGTAGGTTTTAAACTAAAGTTTAAAACAATTTTAAGAAAAAATTGGAAAATTTTTGAATTAATATAATTCTATATTTATTAGTTATTGTTATTATTATTTTAAATAATAAGATTATTTAAAATATTTTTGGTAGTTAAAATTTGTGATTCCCAAATGTTACTAATCCTATGTGGGTGAATTATGCTAAGATGATGTGGCTTCTCACTTGGACTTATATGCACTATAAGGAGAACAATCTCTGAGAAAAGTTTTCGCAAAAAAGTTGTAAGTGTTATTGGATAGCATAATTTTTTAAATTAATATAATTATATATTTGTTAACTTTTATTAATTTTAAAAATATAAATAATATTTTACAATGATGTTTTTTGAGTTAATTTTTTTTAAATAAATATTTAAAAAATTTATTTATTATATATTATGTGATTTGAGTTTTTTTTTTTTAAATAAGTATTTAAATAATTTATTTATTGCATATTATGTGATGTATAGATATATCATTAAAATATAGTAAGTGTTCATGTCAAAAATAAGTAGGTGAATTTTACATTTGTCATTTTAAAATGATATACTATTCTTTTAACTTTTATAATATATTGAAAATTTTCTAATTTTCTTCAGGGTTTGTTTAAGGGGTTTTTTAATGCTTTTTTTCAAAATATTATAGGTTTAAATCTAAATAAAGGTAAAATATATATATCTCCATATACTTTAACAATCAAATGCTTATATGAAAAGATCTCTTACGCATGAACAAAGAGATCTCAAACACCACTTTAATATCTAACTTAACCATAATTTTAAAACAAAATTATTGTTATAATTTCTTTAAAAATAAGTTATTAAAGAAATCTACTCATTAAAAAATCATTAAATTTCATTAAAACTTTAGTATTATCTCCCTGATTTACTAACCATTCACTAAAATCCATGAAACACATTATATAAATAGAAAGAAGTAAAGAAATATATTGAAGTAAAAGAGCAATCTAATCATTGGAAGGTTTTACCTTTTTTATTGCAAGAGTGAAATTTCCAAAATTTGCCAAAAATCACAAAAAATACCAAAAATGCTCAAAAGTTGTTGAATTTTGGTCCATAGCTTCCTTGAATGATGAGCTAGACAGTTAGGGATGCCTCAGCTAGCAAATCCAAGTTTTCCTTCTTCTTTTAGCTTAATTAGGGCTTCTTAAAGACTTTTCTTCAAATTGTTAACCACGATTTTAGCGATTTGGTTCCTAGTGAAGTAGTGTCTCACCACATGCCTTTGGAGGTTATTGTTTATTTATACCTTCTTTAAGAGCTTATCTAGATTCTCATTCACCCTGTCAAGCTAGAACTCTTTGTCTTTCTCAATCTCAGCAATAATTAAATCTTCAAAACTTTGTTGACCTAATGGAGGAGATAACTTTGTTTCTTGTTCTTTTTGCCTGGTTAATCCTCTTGTACTTGGCCTCCTTGGCTTTATCTTAGACTTTTTGTCTTCAAACTAATCAAAATTTATCACTTCTTTTCCCTTACCTTTATTTGCCTCAAGATTTGCCTTTGGTTTGCTTAAGAGCAGTTGTTTCACCTTCAATTGCATGTTTTCTTGTTGTAGCAATGTTATCATGAAATTTTCTCTTGAGAGGCTATCTTTGAGCTTTTCTATCTCTGCATATTTTTCCCTATTTATCTCCTCATATGATTTGTTTACCACCTGCTTTTCCATGTCAACCTCCAAAGGTGATTTCTCTTCATGTTGCTGCAAGGGTGACTCACACTCATGCATAGGTGGTTTCTCCATGGTTTTCTCCTAATACTTGCTCAATTGTAGGTTCAGCTGAAAGCACACCTTTAGTGATAATAGGAGGAAAAATCATCCTTTTACCCTTCTCATACATCTGAGTGACTTCATCCCTTGGCGTCTTAAGAACCTCTTCTTGTCTTCTTGAAGGGCCAACCTCCTGTGGCTTTGTTGATACTGATGGTATACTCTGAATAATAGGTGGACTAGTAGTAGGCGTAGAAGCAAATAACTTCATGAATGTTTCCTAGGTCATATTGATATTTGAGAGCTCATGTAAGGCTATAACCTTGACCAAACCATGGTGGAAAAAATTATTTTGGTGATCCTGGCCTTAACTTTGTACTTTTTAGTCATTTTGACCAAACTCTTGAATAGATAATGCAACAAATTGAGTGCTTGGTAACAATGAAATGCATCAATAGCCTTATGTGGTATTGGTACAATCTTAAGAACCTCCCTTCACATGTAAAATAACTCATGATCAGCTTCTTCAAAGGGGCATACCTTTCAAGTTAATGCCTGAAGGGAACGATGTATTCAGGAGCATCTTTGTAATGTGGTTTTAAGAAGATTCTATAATTCTCGATGTCCAAATCCATCTCTTTGAACCAGATTTTTCCATGGTTCGAGATACCTATTGTTGAGGCTATAGAATCTGCTGATATAGTGAATTCAATCCTTGTTATATTATATTTATCTCTCCTAAAGCTGGTGGAAACAAGGCTTGTCAATTGTGCATGACAGCCTACCTCTTGAACTCTTTCGCAAAATCTTAAACAACCAGTGCCTTCAGAGGATTTATTGACATAGGGAGAAGCACTGATCTCCTACAAACTAGATGGATCAAATTTGGAATGATGACCTCCCTTGTTAGAATTTCTCTTCTCACCTTCCATGATGTTTTTCAGCAAAAGAAAACCCTAGCTTGATGTGAAGGAAAGGGAAGGTGAAATTTAGGAAAACAGAGGATGATGATATAGTGGTTTAGGGACATAAATGATATGGAATGGAGTTAGGGAAAAGTCCCTAAAAAATTGGGGAAGTAGGATGGTGAGTTAGCAATGCAATACAAGTGAAAATTTTGGAAATGGGTATGGGAAAGAGGGAAAAAAAGGTTAAAATACAGAGTTAACCTTGTTTTCTCTGCAAAAGCATAGTGAGAACTAGGTTTTGAGTGAAAATGGTAGCAATGAGAGGTATGAATGATATGTATTTATTTGTTAAGGTATAGAATTTATATGTGAAGGTTTGTATGTGATGAAACTAGGTTTTTTCTTACTGAAGAAAACTAAACATCAATGGAACCAAAAACGTAGTTGAAAATCCCGAAAGAGGGAATCCACCCTTTGCTGAAGAAATTCACTTGAATGAGAGGTAAGAAATGTTCACTTACTGACTTGGAAGCACCTGAACCTTGAGAAATTCTAAACTGACCCTTCTAATGGCTTTTTGGAGCTTAGATGCCAAAAGCGTAGCGTGGCTACCCCAAAAGCGTAGCGAGGAGAAGAAACGTAGTGAAGAGAAGTCTGGATCAGTTTTTGTTGGTTGTCTTCAAGATTAGGATGGTTGTGGAGAGTTGTGACCATGATAGAGGAGCTCTTTTGAAAACAAAGGATGAAATGAACTCAAAAATCTTCATTTCCCTTTATAACACACAAAATTTTCTTTTTTCTTTAGAAAAATCATAAGCACTTTGAGGAAAAAATCCTTTTGAAAAACTTTAACCATGCAACATACTTCTTGAAAAGGGACAAGTTGTCTTTGTTTTACTGCCTATCTTTGCTAACTCCCAATGAAGATGATTTGAATAGTGATAATGACTTTTATTTTCCTTCTTCATGACATGATTGGACAATATTATGACAAAACAAAGAAGCGCTAGACCATGACCTAGATGATTGGTATTTTGATTGATCTATGAGCCTAAACACTCAAATGATGATATAACCTTGAAATTAATGATGGTCGTGAGTGCGTAGAGGGAGAAGGTTCTAACCTAGACAACATTTAATGAACAAAATTTATTTGAGAATTTGTTTGTAAACATAAAAGTTTAACCAAGGACCACTACCAAATAAATCTGAAAGAGAGTATTTGATCACTGAACATTTAGAAACTAATAGGTCCCATATTTCATCATGCACCACCCCAACAAGGTCAAGTGTATGTGTAGAAAAACATACATAATCCCACTAACTTAGAGAAAATGAATAAGGAAAATGGAAATAAAATTCCCAAAATTAATGAAACCTAGGCAAACAACACCAAAACTTGATTCTAATAATGGAGGAAACTCAAGTATCATGACCCAACAATAGGGAAATATACCCAAATAAAATACGACTATTCAAAAAAATAAGTCGTGTCCTTGTTTTGGCACATATGGTCATTATTCCCATGAGTTTCCTCTTCTTATGGAAGTGCATTTCACATGGGAAATAATGGAGAATTATAAGCATGATAGCCAATCACCATGTCATTATAACCTACTAAATATTAATGATGAATTATGATTACACCAACCTTTACATTCGATTACTTCAATATTGTCCCCCATGCGAGACTCAACCAACACTATCCACAAAGCCCTTGCCATCACTAACTGGAACCCTATAGATCCATTGACCATTTATGAAGGTGTAGACTAAGATTGTTATAATTACATTTTGTCAAAATGAATCAAATTCCCATTTTTTGGCCACTCATAAATATAACATTATAGATGAATTCAAATAATCCCTTGTTTCCATGTCAACTTTGGAAGTCCTCCAGACATGTTCTTAACAATGAAATACACTAATCATTACTTTAAGTGTTATGGACCCCTCAGATTATCATATAATCATCTTTGATTTCAATAAAGAAGATACTCCAAGCCACCTCAATCATTAGCTTTCCAAATCCTACAATTGATTAAGAATACAATTATTTAATGTTACATTGTCGATGAAGGTGCATCCACATGCATGATGGCTTCCCAACTCTAGTGAAAGCTTCGATCTCCTAAACTCATAAAATTTACAATTGCCTTATAAGTGTAAGATGGTCACCCCTCATAGTTGGAAGGTTTATACCAACATTGTTCAATTGAGTTTGTCAGCAAACATGTCTTTGTATATGTGGAGGTTATTGATGCCCCCCTCAACTATAATCTCTTCTTAGGTTGTAGCTTCATGTACACCATGAAAGTGGTATGCTCATCTATGTATTGAATAATGAGATTCATTCATAATGCAGGGAGGATATTCACTTTACCAAATCACATACTATGACCCTAAGCCTCAACTTAATCCTAAAATGTGATCTCCTTGATGGTCGAAAATCAAGTCATTATTTCCTTAACCAAAATCATCATCAAGGTCTACAAAGGCTCTTTGTTTCTTAGGGATTACTATGTCCCACCACCTACCATTAGTACACATAACCCTTATCAAGTGTGCATGGTGTGTATATCATATGCTTCTTTGAATCTTGGGTGTTCCTTTTCATAGCTAGCTCCCCAACAACCTACATTTGCAAGTTCAACACTTGTGACTAGGGGTGTCCCCCTAGTCACTATACACATGTCTAGATTCCTTTCCTATTCCAACCCCTAGGAGTGGTTAGCACACCAATAATGGTCACATTAAAATTTCCAAACCTTATATTGGGGATTCTAGTGTCGTACGTTGATTCTCCAACAACTCCCACTCCACCTTCTTAGATACGAATTTACTTGGCCTTGAAACCTATTTGAGTTATTCCTATGTCCCCACCCTTTGCTTCAATTCTAGTACAACATAAACCAATATCCTTTCCTATTGTGCAAGTAGCTAAAAAATGTTGAAAAGCCAAGAATGAAGGGGGAAATGAGAAGATAGCTCAAGCTATGCCCACCCAAACCACTACACTAGATCCTCCACCTACTTATGCTTTGTGCAATATTCCTGGTCATGTTACCAATAAACATCCTTCTCTTTCTAAGATCAAGGAGCTCATCAACTTGGATAACATGGAATTAGACCCAAACATTCTAGTGGTTTAATTCACTCTTTCTAAACAATCCAAGCATAAAAAATCATTAAACATGAATCACCTTTATGCTTCGCGATATACGTATGATAACTACTCTCATTTATTCCCAAAAGTGCATCCACATTTTCATGATACACTTGTCATCATGTGATAATTATAAGTGGCTAGTAGTGGAGTCTCTACTCCTATAATATAAACTCCCGGTGCCTCTACTCTACTCATGCATGGAACATATCAACCAATCATTGAGATTGGTCCCGCTAATGTGGAAATGTTTGGGAATGTTGTACATGTCTTATATCTTTCATTGTTTATGGGATTAACATATTTGGAGCCTACCTTGGCATATGATCATGAACAGCAAACATTCCTTATATGTCTCACGTCACTTTAGTCTCAAAATCGATGAAACGTTTTCATTTCCCCAATTTTGTGCATGATAAAATCACCAAGGAGTTTTGCTAATTTTTTATAATCTTAGAAAGGGGGAAAATATTATTTAGTGAGAAAAGGAAAAAAATATTAGTTTAATGGAATGGCGGAAAAATAATATTTTATTGAAGGGAGGAAAAATATTATTTTAATAGAGATTTCCAGAAAATTATTATTTTATTAAAATGGAAGGAAAAATCATTTAGCAGAAAATGGCCCCCACTAATAAAATAATAATTAAAAAATGGAGTCTAGAAGCATGGGGAGAAATTATAAAAGGAGAATGGAATCATTTTTTTATCATATTTTTTTTATTATATTTCACCTTTCATCTTCTCTTGGGGTTGTTTAGCACAAGAATTCCAAGTGGAAATTCCACCCTCATTTTGGTCAAATTTGAATGTCTCCCTAGTGAGACCTTGGGGAGTCTACTTCAAGACTTCCATTGGAGATAACTGCAAATATTTCTCTTAGTCATTCACACTACCTAGGCATGGAAGGATAACTACAATGACCATTTGGAGCAACTCTCTTTGTTTTTAGCTTCTAAGCATTTGTAGGAGTTTTTCTCTTAGCAGGCGGAGGAGGTTGGCACCAATTTACAAGGCTGAGATAGTGGTATATTTTTGGGATGAATTCTTCTTTTAAGAGCCTACGCTGGGGTTATTAAGCAGAATTTGCGTAGGGGTTTGTGGTTAGAAATTTAGCTAGTGTTGGCTAGGAATTGGATCTATTTCTGAAGAATATTTTTGTAGGTGATTTTTCAGTTATTTTCCATCCATCAATAATCTGATATGTTTAATATTGATTATGATCAAACCAGTGGAATTAACATTATTTTCATTGATACATCCGATGACAGTTGTGCATATCTTCTTGTTGATTTTTCTAAGCCACCCAAATTCGATGATCCACCATCAAAAAATTTAGAGACCTTTCAGGAATTCGAGTCACTTCGGCCCTCGTTGATGACTATGGCATGTTATTCAAGCACCCCTATATAAATACCAACCAGCACATCTAATGTTATATTAGATTTACATTAATTGTCTTGAACTAAATTGACGCATTCAATCTTGATCATTGGTTTAAATCCCCAAATCATTATTTCATCTACTGAATGAAGGATATTTTTTAATCATTTATTTAACAACTTCACAAAAAATATAACAACATTTTCTACCTATTGCATTCTCTTTGTTTCATTATATAGATATTAGACACCACAACTAACTTTTTACATTGCTTTAGATTAAATTTCTTCGACTAAGTCCGTACATTCAACCTTGATCATTGACTTAAATTTCCATATTCCTTATTGCACAAAGAAGATAGGTGCATTCTAAGACAACCCTTAGGTGTGTCTGCTCAACGAACTTATTTTTAGCCTAGATTGAAAAACCATGTGTACAGTGATGTTGAAAATAGTAGAACACACAATTTTGAATTGAAATTTCTCTGAAAAAAGGAAGAATGAGGGTATGGCGGGCATTTTTCCGAGCTGGGTAAAACTAGGTTAAAAGTTAAGAAATTATCATTTTGTCAAATCAGTTTCAAGAAACTAACACAAAATTTGAGGAATGTGAAAGAGGATTTTTTCACAAATACATATGTATTCAACCCCATCAACATTTTTCCAATTAATGGTATATTTACAGTTTTTTACGACATTTTTTAAATCCCACTTTTGTACATTTTCACTCTGTTCTTGACAAAGAAATTCAAGAACTTAAGTCTTTAGATTTAAATTTTGACTAAAAGACTTACAAACAATGCACAAGTGTAAATAAATAATTCATTCAAATATGATCACACAATATCTGCATGCATTTGTATGTTTATGGTTTTCATTTTACACCAAATGTCCATTATGGTAAAAAAATTTAAAAGTGCACTCTTCATAGATTGAATACAGATTATAAAGCTTATTATATAAAATTTTATAGCACAAATTTTATTATATATAGAATTTATAGTATAGATTTTTTAATTCATATAATTTTCTAAAAACCTAGTTCATTGGAATCCTTGACATGCATCTTGAACTTCCATCCTCAACACGCATCTTGAACTTCCATTTAATCAATAATATGAGACAAAGATGGGGAAGTAGATGGATGTAGGTTTGGCATGTGCTAGCCTTTCACTACGTCTCTCCCGTCATTCATGGCCATTAAATGGGGGGAGGACATGGCATCATATGCCCACACCACTACCTTCACCCGCTTCTGGGTATTTACTATAGGCATTTCATAACAGGGATTGGCTTTCATTTTTATTAAACTAAGGGGACATCTCATAAATATAGGACAACCTTAAGGACTTTTGTCTCAATAAGAACATTTTTAGCCCAAATTGGAAAACAAAGTGTATAATGAGATGGAAAATAGTAGAACACACCATTTCCAATTGAAATCACTCAGAAAGAAGCAAAAATGAGGGTATATGGTGGCATTTTTCTGTGTTGGGTAAAACTAGCTTAAAAAATGAAAGATTGTCATTTTGTCAAATCAATTGCAAGAAATTGACACAAAATTTGAGGAGTGTGAAAGAGGTTTTTGTCAAAAATACATCTCCCTTCAACTACATAGGCTTATTTCCAAATAATGACATATTTACAATCTTCGGTGGGCACCTTTCTAAGCCCAATTTTGTACCTCTGCACTATGTTCTTGATAAAACAATTCAAGAACTCAAGTCATTAGTTTGGAGTTTTGATCTTTTAGACTTACAAATTTTGCACAAGTATAAATAAACAATTTGTTCAAATATTATCGCGAAATATTTGTGTGCATTTGTATGTTTGTGGCTTGCATTTAACACCAAATGTCCATCATACTAAAAATTGTTAAAAGTGCACTTTTCATAGATCCACTATGATAAAATGAGTGAAGGTTATAAAAAGCCCAATATGTGCACTTATCCCATTGCCAAAACCATTTATTGTAATCATTTCATAACAGAGGGTGGCTTGCATTTTTATTAAACTATGGGGACATCTCATGAATGCAAAACCCTTAGGTGTTTTTGCTAAATAAGCACATTTTTAGCCAAATTTTAAAAATAAAACTTATAGTGATGTGGAAAATAGTAGAACACGCCATTTCCAACTAAAGTCACTAAGAAAGTAGGAAGAATGAAGGTATAGCAGGAAAATTTCGGAGCTAGGTAAAACTGGTTTAAAAACTAAGAAATTGTCATTTTATCAAATCAATTTGAAGAATATAACACACAATTTAAGGAATGTGAAAGATACTTTTGTCAAAAATACACTTTTATTCAGCCCCATAGGCCTATTTACAATTATTGACATATGTGTAATCTGTGATGGGCTTTTTTCTAAGCCCATTTTTGTACATTTGCACTATGTTAGTGACATAACAATTCAAAAACTTAAGGACATAGTTACCAATTAAACGAGAACTTTACCGATTAATCATCATTTTGAGGTTGCAAAAAAATCACTTGATTTTGAAAAGTGGTTATTCAGAATACACATTTTTTTTGAAGCATATTTTTGGCACTTTAAATTTTCTTATCTATCAAGTATGAACATTTTGTTTTAAATGTTGGTAATTTTGTTGCTCATTTTGAAAAATGTTAATGAAACATCAACCCCTTTTTTAGAGGGTTTATTTTTGACACTTTAAATTTTCTAATGTATTAAGTGTAAATAGATTTATTTAAATGTTGATTATTTGACTATTTTTCAAGTTATCTTATTCATCTTCTTGTCTTTTGTCCTAAGATGTTTATTTTTAAAGGGTTTTCTTAACATGTATTTTTTGTTTTTCTTTGCAATATTTTTTTATAATGAAAATTTTAATTTGTTTTGCAAAGTTTGAAAAAAATAATAATATTAATACTTTGAGGTTGAAGTTTTTTTATATATTTAAATATCGTTAATTAATACTTCAATACACAAAATAATTTTCACTAAAAAATAGCAATTTTAAAAACTTGACAAAAAATACACATTTTGCATATAGATATAATTAAAAAATATGTATTTCACTTTGTAGTAACCAAACTTGGACATGAAAGAGATTTTGTATATCCTCATTGAGTGAAGTAGTAGGTATGCCACAATTATCATTAATGCATCTGGAGTCAATTTATAACTTGTTTATTGCGTATATGACAAATGAAAGTTTTCTTTTTTCCATGAGATTTTACTTTGTCTTTATACAATTTTTTTTTTTTAACTTCCTATTTGTTTTCTAGTATTACCTCATTTATTGTTATTTTCCATTTCTACTTCAAGTTTCCTTCCCATGGTAGATCCCATTTGCTTTAGTTTATAACTAATTAAAACACACAGGTATTATTCAAGATACCATTTACAAATAAAACATATAAAATGGCTTTACAAACAATGAAAAAAAACATGAACCAAATATAAAAAGACAATTCACCAATAATAATACAAAGACAGAAATAAGCAAATTTCAAGATAATACATATAATTAATAAAATGATAACGGCCAGAATAATAGTAACAAATCATGTCATTAACAATCTATTTTCCAAATGCATATGACAATAGTAAAATAACTTTTAATATAGACTTTAAAATACATGTGCAATCAATTTTAAATGGAATGTCTCATTGCAATCCGCCAACTATGTAGTCGAAAAGAGTACCCCTCATTTAACAAAATTCAAAACATAGCTCTGCTTCTTTAGAGGAAAGTGTTAAAATATTCCTGGAGTTGGCCGAGTCAATTCATTGCCTGAAAAATTCCTGCAAAATATGAATGAAAAAGAAACAACTGAGAACTATGGACCGTGGTCACTTATAAGTTCTAACAAATGAAAAAACTAACAATAAAGAAATAACTTGACACTTACAAAATAAGATGAATGAAAAAATAGACAAATAACTTGATGACTGAAAAAGAAACCACTGATAACTATGGACCTTGGTTACTTGTAACTTTTGAAACTAACCATAAACGAATAATTTGATACTTACGCAACTTGAATTCTTGGAAGTGATAATACTGCTTGGGGAATTTTTCCAGTCAACCTATTGTCGTTGAGCAAACTGTTAAACAAATGAATCAATTATGTAAGTTTCGTGAAGCATTTTTATTAAACTTAAAGCAAGACTGACTTATTTGTGAGGACGTTATTAAAAGATAAATAAATTAAATAGTCGTTGGAAATGACAAATGCTTAAAACACATACAGAAACTTGAGAGATTTCAAATTCCCCAGTGACGCTGGAATTTCACCCGTTAAAGAATTATCAGATAGATCCAAGCTAACGAGATTCACTAGATTGCCAAGCTCCTCTGGAATATTTTCTGTGATGCTATTCTCGTAAAACTCCCTGCAATGCACATGCGAAGTAACAAGTCTAAAAGCTAAGTCATAAAAAAATCATAATTGTACTTTGAATATGTTTCAAGTCATTAAAAAAACACAATTGTACATTGAATATGTGTTTTTGCTCGAGAGATTCAACATATATTATGTGTTTCTGTTAGAAATGGTTCAATGCAAATGGATAACTTCAATAAATTTTATAGTTCTTTTTAGAGAATAAAAATAATTTTTTTGTTGGGTTAGAATTAGTGGATTTTTTTTTGTCAAAGTCTTAATCTTTGTTGTTTAAAATAGGTTTTTAACTGTACATATGGATTCAGTATTTTGAAAATAGTAGTAGGACACTCTATTTGTGGAGAGTTCACAACTCAAACTTGTGATTCCAATAGACCCTTGCCAAATTCTAAGCAAATTAGACTAGAAAATATGCCAAAAAACCTTCCAAAACCTATCACAAATAAACTATGGTGTACAAACATATTAATTAAATTTACTTAAATAAATTCATTACAAAATAATATATAAGACCATACAAATGACTTTGCCATCCTCTAATTCTTCTTCTTATTTATTTATATGCTAAACCACCAAAGCAAGATTACCTAGGTACCAAATCTACAAGCACCATTCCCTTTAAAGCCTCATGTTGTCCTTGGAAAGAAAAAAAAAATATGCAGATTGCAATGATGAACTACTAGTAAAACACTTTACTCAATAAACAATATTGATGCTTCACCGGGAAGGATAAATCCAAAACTGAAAAAACATATTTCAAACATATTTCAACTTATACTCTCTGGGGACAATTTCCTTGGTAGTGTTCTCTCTTTCTTGGGACAATTTCCATAATAAGTGTTCATCTCAAATCATCACCGTTCTCTCTCTATGTTTAGGAGGTTAAGTCTTGGGATAATTTATATGGTAGTGTTCATCACAAATCATCACCGTTCTCTCTCACTGTTTAGGAGGTTAAGTCTTTAGAAGGATCTAAGGGGGTTAAATCTTTGGAAGGATATGTCAATGGCAGGAAATATGAAAAATAGTTTTAATGTTTACTAGGTGGGAAGAGTCAATCAATTTGAAAAAAATTGAAGTGGTCACCCATATATGATGTGAACCGGAATTACAAGATTAGTAGCACTAGGTAGTCTAAATATAAGTATGAAATCAAACAACTTAGTAAACTAGGAACCTGCTCTTTCTGTTTTTTTCTTCAATATAAGAAAAACAAACATTTAAAAGAGAGAATAAAAGACATAGTTATCTAATGGACATGCCCAATTGAAAAGAACAGACTTACAAATATTGTAAATGATCGAGGGTTCCAAGATCAGGCACAAGACTACCAGAGAGATTTGCGTTGCCCAGGTCCCTGCAAACATAGCAAAATTACCAGAAAGTGTAAAATAAAAGCCAACCCAAGAATGCTTCTCAAGACCGCTGCACAGACATAGGAAGACAAGCTTACACTCTAGTAACACGGTTTTGCCCGTCACAGCTAACGCGGAACCATTGACATGCAGTAATAGTATTATCCCAGCTTTGCAATATATTGTCCGGATCTACTAAGTTTTCCTTCAACGCAATAAGGGCATCACCTGTCAGAAAAAACTTGAATAGTTTTAATAACCTAAAAGTTAGGATTAAGTATAAGTAGTTGAAATTGCATTTTTTCCTATTCTATTTTATATATATGATAGGTTTTATTTATTCTATTATATATATAATAGGATGGATTTATTTAGTTTTAAATTTTATTAAAATATTTTTGGCCTTTATAATAAGGCTCAAAGAGTAAGTTTTATTATCCTCCTGGTTTTTAATCTTTGCTAAATCATAAAAGAATATCTAACAAACCACTATTGTTAGAGCTAAATTAGTCCAGCCAATTACTCATTCAGTGAAAAAATAAAAGTAAATATATCAAAGATATTTCAGAGTATATCTTCAGAATTTCGAATAAGGCTACTGGGTAGTGAAAAACAATAGTCAAACTCATTTGTTCTGTTGTTATAGGAACTACTAAATTACTACAACCGATTACCCATTCACCTTAATGAAAAAATATAAATAAATATATCATAGGTATTTCAGAATATTTATTCAGAATTTCGAATAAAGCTAATGGGTAATTAAAAACAATAGTCAAACTCACTCAGGAGAGTTTGGTATCTCACCAGACAAAATTACAGCTTTCTTCACACAATCAGAATGTTGAGAGAAACTTGGTTTTCTCCAAATTATAGGCTATATTAAAACAACATCCACTCTTTTAAGATTCTGATTCAAATATTGCAGTGGACTCAAAGGAGACTTACTGTCATCATCAGTAGGGTCAGCTGAGGCTGAAAAGAAGCTCGCCACCGCTACAAGCACCAGGATTTTCCACATAAAGCCCATTGTCATCCTTGCCAAAGAAACTTCTAGCAATGTATCTGAATAACACAACACACAATTTCTGCTCCTTGTTTTGTAATTTGAAGGATTCAAAACTACAGTAGAGTCAAAATTTATGTAAAGGAAGCCCCCGGGTTCAGGAGGTGCCAGTTGGTCTCCTTCAACAGCTTGATGCTCGAAGGAGGAGGCTGAGGCTGAGGCTTCTAAAGATGGCCACATGAGAAAGTTGGCATTTAATGTCAACCGAAACCTGAAATGTAGGCACATCGTAAATCACCAAATATAGACACATAATTTCACAAATCTTAAATAAATAATATAAATCATCTACATAACTCGTTTTTGGTTTTTTGAATGTAGATATAGATTTAATATTCTAAAAAAAAAATTTAAAAATTATATTACAAACATACAATAATCTGAACCGCCTCGAATATCCTGGTTTGAACAAAGTTTACGCACACAAGTGCGGTGGATTGGATAATTACAAAAAGTTTGATACGTTTTTTCGATGGTCAATATGGATTGTGAGGACAAACCACCTTTCACTTTATTTGCGGGTTCAAGATATCTGGTTTGCATTTCGTTTATATAATTGGGTAAATAAAATATAGAAAGTTCTTAGGAAAAAAAAAAAAAAATTGGTATTACTCTGTAATAATAATTTATTTTAAATTTAAAAATTACTTAATTAATATAATTAAAATGATAAAAAATATATATTTTGTAAATAAATTTTAATTTTTGATTTATAAATATTATTAAGAAAATTTTAAAATATTTTGTAAAGATTAAAAAATATTATAAAGATGTTTCTTGATGCTATATTTAAAAGTAAATTAATATTTATATAATAAATAAAAAAATAATAAATAATAATTTAATTTTTGAGTTGTAAATATTATTAAGAAAGCCATAAAATATTTTGTAAAATTAAAAAATATTATAAATATATTTTTTAATGTTATATTCAAAAATAATAAATAAATATTTATATTAATAAATAAAAAATAAAAAATAGTAATTAAAAAAGTTAATGTTAACAAAGTATTTCAAAATAAAATAAATTAATTTACATTTTAGTATGAGAGAGATTTGTAATTTTCTTATATATATTAAAAAGTAAAACAAAAATTGTCAAATCTGAAACATTAAAATATATTCAAAAAATAAGATTAATACAATCTAATGAAATAATTAAAATGTTTAATTGTAAGAGAATATGTATACATATACATAATAAAATATAAAATAAAATATTTGAAATTAATTTAAAATATTGATATACAAAATTTTAAAACAAAAATTAAACTCATAATTTCTATTTTAATAAGATATTTAAAATAATATTGAATTATTTTTATTTATAAATTTAATATATAAAAAATAATAATTATATTTATAAAATTTATTGAAAAATAAAATTATATGATTATTAAATAATAATAATAATAATAATATGAATAATTTGTTTAATATGAAGCTATAATATGTAAATATTTCTTTTTGTTAATATAATTATCTAATAAAAAAAGTGATGATGATGATGGTGGTGGAGGACTAAGACCAATCTTTGGTCTATCACACCTAAAGAAAAGAGTTATTTAGTTTCATTTAAGATTTTATTCCTATAAATGTATCTCATAACGAAAAAAAAAAAACATATTAAATCTTAATATTATAATATTAATCTTAATTAATATATTTATTAAACTTTAAAAAAAAATTATAATATTTAAAAATAAAATAGATATTCATATTTCTCATTAAAAAGATCATTAAAATTAATACATAATATATAATTAACAATCTATTAAAACTATGGTAGCAAAAGTTTGAAATATATATAAGTATTATTCTATTTAATTAAATAAAAAATATTAGTAATTAATTTCAAAGTTAACATTTAGCTAATAAATTTTCACAAAATCTTTCCTCTTTGCCTTCCATCACATCTTCATTCTAATGACTCCCTCAATAAAACCATGGTAGTTAGAAAGACTCATAAGTCGAAAATAAAGTCTACATTTCTTTCTTCTAAAACAAAGCAAAACTACGATACAAAACTAATAAAAACCTAAGTTCTTTTTTAAGTAATCCATGACAACTCACCACATAGCCATAATATCAAAAATCAACCATCCAAAGCATGAAAAGAAAACTAAAAATACATGTCCACACATTATAATCTTCCCATACTCCAAGGGATTTCGACATCACAAAAATATTCATAGAACTAGCACGAGGAATGTTTGGTTACTATGTACATGTTAAACCAAAAAAAAAAAATCAAAACGCAATAAAAAAAAACAAAAACAACCCACTTTAATCATTTGCAAGAAAAACATGCTACCTGCTAACAACAACTCAACAATATGCATATCAGTAAAGGAACCTAAATACAACTCAAAAATATGCATATCAGTACAAGGAACCAAAATGGCAATGTAACCGACCTCCTCAATCTACGTAAATTAATATGGTAAATATATTTGGAGTTTAACTGTTTAATAAAGAAAATAAAGAATCGGTTTAATATAAAACGAATTCTTGAATCAGTTAAGACGAATAGTTGTTGTGTATTAAAGAAAAGTTTGGGAGGAGAAAAGGAGGTAGCAGCACCGCCTTTATTAGCACAACGGGGATGATCCATTCCAACTCACCCACTGGGAAAAGAAATCTCGCTGCCAGCTTCCATACTCGTTAGCAACACCACATTACTGTTCATTTCAGATGACAGAATGTCGCTGCCATCAAATTAAAAGAAAGGGATTCGTAATGAAGCAATAGTTGTTAATGCATGGCTCAAACGATTGGAAGGACTTCCCCTTGAAGCATTGACGATGGCGCAGAAGTGCAGAATACCAAGTGAGAATGTGTAGATGAACGTGGCCATTGATAATGCCGAATCCAGAAGGAAGGATCAACCTGAGAATAGGTAATCTTGTTTGTCTTCTTTTCATGAGATTCGAGAGTGGTTTGGTAAGAATCTCTCTTTTAGTATATTGATGTTTCACGATAATAGTTTCATGATGATAGTATTCAGGAAACTCATATGAGTATATGCATGCTCTTATCTTAACCTTTTCACTATAATTGAATATGCATTTATATAGGAGAATAGAAATTCTTGCATTCTCCAATGTGCTATTAGCATATGGCAATAATTTATGTATATGGGATGATCCATTCCAACTCACCCACTGGGAAAAGAAATCTCGCTGCCAGCTCCCATACTCATTAGCAACACCACATTACCGTTCATTTCAGATGACAGAATGTCGTTGCCATCAAATTATAAGCAAGGGATTCGTAATGAAGCAATAGTTGTTAATGCATGGCTTAAACGATTGGAAGGACTTCCCCTTGAAGCATCAACGATGGCGCAGAAGTGCAGAATACCAAGTGAGAATGTGTATATGAACATGGCCATCGATAATGCCAAATCTGGAAGGAAGGATCAACCTGAGAATAGGTAATCTTGTTTGTCTTCTTTTCATGAGATTCGAGAGTGGTTTGGTAAGAATCTCTCTTTTAGTATATTGATGTTTCACGATAATAGTTTCATGATGATAGTTTTCAAGAAACTCATATGAGTATATGCATGCTCTTATCTTAACCTTTTAACTATAATTGAATATGCATTTATATAGGAGAATATAAATTCTTGCATTCTCCAATGTGCTATTAGCATATGGAAAGAATTTATGTATATTGGTTTGCCAAACTAATAGTAAATTATTGATATTTAATAATATATGATCAATGAAATATATATAAAATACGCATTTATTTGCAACTATTAATGCTTTTGAATATTAAATTCAAAAGAGAAATATAGAGTAAAATGTGGTTTTACTTATTAGGTAAAATTGTGTACTTTCATACAATAGTCCTTGTGCCATGATATGTCAGCATGCATAGGAATTTTTAATTAAAAGATGATTAACCACGTGATTTTGTGGTTATTTTCTAAAAAGAATCCTTGTTGTCTTTTCTTGAAAAAACTCTTACTTTAATATTTTAGAAAGATAATGTTATTAGAGAGATAGAATGGTGAAAGGGAAACTTATTGGCAGGTTTTTGGAAAATAATCCATGTTGTCTTTTCTTGAGAAGATTTCTATTATGTTATTCTTTGCTATTATGCCAATCTTTTACATAATAGTTAAGAGTGGTAGTATTCTAAGAAGTTTTTTGTAAAAAGAATCCATGTTGTTTTAAAGATTTCTATTATGATAATCTTTTTTTACATGAGAAATAGTACTTCATGATGATAGAAATCTAAGAAGGGAATATGTGTTTCCTATAGTAAAGGAAGAGCTATCTCTCTTGCATGCACAAAGAGGGAGAGTTATCTCTCTTGCATGCACAAAGAATAGCCATTAAGTTATAGAGGCGTGTTCTTTGCATGTATAAAGAAATGTTGAGCTATCTTAATATTTAGAAGAATATGTGAGTATCTTTATGATATCAAAACTAATATGTTAGTTTATGTTAGTTCTTTTGGAATAAGGTCATGCATAAGCATGCAATATATGTATTAACTTTTATTGAAAAATAATATACATATTTGTATGTAGAAAGATAGCTTGTAGTATTAAACTACATTGAATATGATTGTGTAGTATAATATTTGGAAAAAAAGACATGTATTTATATTCTTAATTGCATATTTTTACAAAAGGAAAACATATGTTTACATGTTCACTAGCACTGAGATTTCCTTTGGGAAGACTCGCGAAGAAGGCTACGTGCTTCATTGGAGACTCTTTTGGAATCTATATGCCTTTGCATGCATGGGAGCAACATTTGATATGTTAGATTTCATTCCATGTACTAAAAGTCATAGCTCAAGGGTTAGCTATTTTGATTAAATTATATAAATTGCATGCACGAGTAACATAACTAAGTATCAGTTTATTTTAAATATATGTTGGGGAGATGTAGCTATTGTCTTGCAGTGCTTATGCAACGGAAACATTAGTTAATGTGATGACCTATAACCAGCACATGTGAGGTATGTGTTGTGAAAGGAAGGATGTCAAGGTACTTTACTTGCATGACATGAATATACATGAGTAGGTGGAGAAACTACTATAGTATAGATATGTGAAATGATTTATTATATTTTAGGAATCTTGGCATCAATGTATGTTGAAGGTGACATTAGCAGGGTATGATGGGATATGCATAAAGGAAATATTATGCTTAACCTGGTGGCAGGTAAATGACTATGGTTCATGCAGATGAGTACGAACTATCGGATGATCCAGTGTATGATGGACCTTTGTAGGAACATCCATGCCATCAAGATATGAAGATATGAATACCAGAGGGTAAATGGTATCATATTTATTGTAATGGCTTTAAGCTAGATATTTGTATGTTTCCTTGTAAGATTTATAAATTATAGTTAAGGGATGGTCTCCCTTATAAGCCATTGAATGATGGGCTGAACACCCTCACAAGCGTTTAATAATAAAATTAAACGTTTGCTGGTTTTCACCCTACGGGGTTTCCAGGGTATATTGGTGTTCAATGATGTGATTGATTATTGTGTCAAGTTGATGATTTTGATTCCTTTCTTGTTATGATGTTCATAATGGCAAGTATGTGATGAATATAAGAGTGATGAAATGAATGGAAGGTTACATCATATGGTATTCTGTTAATGAATTGTAATGGAAGCTATAAATGGTTAAGGAGCTTAATATCTTTATTCTAAAGTTACACTATGAATTGGTAAACATACTATGTAATGATGAGTAAGAAATATTTAATAGTGAATGGATAGTTACCCATGAGTAACTTGCATAAAAAAATTTAACTCCTTTCCATGTGAAGTTATGGGAGTATGTTACAAGCAATATATGTACACTTTCATGTTACAATACATGTAAAATATGCTAACAAGGAGACTGAATATTTTCCATTGAATGAATTTGCTGTGACAACAATGGCTCCAACGTTTCTGTTTTCCTCCACTTCTCAGCCCACTTTACTTTTCGAGTACACTCCCACTGTTATGGATTGCTCCTCCTCAACATCCTCTATCCCCGTCGTGGATCTGTCTCCAAAGAAAACTGAGGCACACAAAAAGATCACAGGAGACCCTACAAGAATGACCCCATCCTCTATCTCAGAGCATCGATTAAAGATCTTGGTCTCATGATTGACATGAAAGAAATAAGCTTATATTTACATTCACTAAATAAAAATTCCTAGTATGATTGATTTCAAAACTCTAAAATACAATAACTCTCATGTCAATATTAACTTTTATCAATTTGTTTAATTAGATTACAAGACTCATGAAAATATGGTTTAGTTATTATTTGGTTTTATTTTAATTATTTTTAATTTTTAGTTTAGTTTTGTTACTTCAATTTTTATAACAATTTAGTTTAGTTTAACTTCATAAATTTATTTTGATTTTTAATTGATATACTTTTATATTATTACTTTTTAATTTGACGTATTGATTTTTTTTAACTTTATTTTTTAATTTGGTTGTATTTTTTATTTCATTCAGTTTTGATTATATGATTATAATTTTCTATAGTTTTATTTTTATTTTGATTACAAGATGTCAAACATGATCTCCATGAAAACTGACAAGCTCTCACAGTAACCAAAATTCATGGGTAACATGAGACACATGTCAAGACACAATTTTAAGTCAACCAAATACTAACAAATAATTTTTTAATTAAAATAAGAAATACTTTAATAATTTATAAACTTAAACATTAGAACTTGTCGTGGTCAATGTTAAACTAATAGTGGTGAATATGCAAGTTGATTGCTAGAGTCCCAGATATTTGTGATGCATAATGATTGTTTGAAAATAACTTTCAAACTAATAATATTATTAGTCTAACAAGTTATAATGTTTAGCAAGTTTTGACCAATGCAAGTTATAATGTTTAACTTAAAAAAAAAAAATATTCAAATTTTTCGGCTATAATTTTTTTTGGTAGTTGCAATATTTATGCCATGATTTTTAAATATTTGTGCAATGATTTTTTATTATTAAACCATTAATTGAAAATAGTTGACAAGACCAATATGTAAATAAATATACTTACCAAGAGTTATTTCCCACCATTATTTATGTGTTCTTTAATACGTTAACAATTGTGAATAAAAATGTAAATGTGCAAACTTATTAGTGGTTAACACCCACCAAAATTTATGAAAGTCATTATCCCTTAGTACGAAATTAAATTTTCCACTTCATATATCAAGGTGCAATTTTTCTGAAAACATAATTTCCACTTGAATGGCTACACTGCACTACAAAGCTTGTTCATATCATAAGATGTGTAATTTTATGTTCAGTTGACATATAATATTTAAACAAAAATATATTAATAAAATAAATAAAAAATTATTGTTAGTCATGTCAAATTAGTGTCCTAGTCATGTTACCTTTGACATAGCTTACTTGAAAACAAAAATAATAATTCAATATCTATTGGGGGGAGGAGGGTAGAGGGGGGTTCTACTTCCAAATATGGGCCCATAATATTTCAATTTTAGCTATGCATATATTATATAAAACAGGTGATTTTCTTTTTTATATAGGTAAAATATTTTGTTAGTGTTCTGCTCAAAAGAAACATAGATCCATCTTAACTCCACATCTACCAAGATCCAAGAGGAATCAAATTTATCAAGGTGTGCAAACCTTTCTTCAAGTGTTGCACTCAAAAATAGGTTTTCATCTTGAGTTATTTGATCCCTCACAGTGCTTGGTAGGATCCTAAAGATGGATCTATATTGGTTAAGTTAAAATTCTAGATTTTGTATTCCCAAATAACCACACTTATCAGTATCATAAGAGTTATAAATGGATATTACAATTAATATTATGCTAAAAAATGGACTTTTCTTTAGTGCAATTAATAATTTACCCCCTTGAATATAAAATAAACATAGATCCATTTTAGATTTGAATCTATTAAGAACCTAAAGGGATGAAACAAATTTGAGATGCAAATTTATTATTGCTTCAAATATTTCAATTACAATCCTATTGTTGCTTCAAATATTTCAATTAGGATTTTAAGTTGGGGTGTGTGTGCATTGATGCACATAGGGGAGGAAATTTCCCTTTGAGCAAAGAAATGCACCAAACAAATCTGCCTTGCAAATGATGCCTTTGAAGAAATTGAGTCAAATTCATCTTCTTCCCGTTGCTAATATGATTTGATTTCTATAGTATTACCTTACTTATTCATTACTTTTACTTTTTAATAAAACATTATATTTTTCATGCATATATGAAGAGGGAAGCAATATGAATATACATGAAAAAAATACAATTTCTTCAATATTGGGTTGTATTCATGAAATATCCCCTTAGTTTAATAAAAATGCAAGTCAACCCCTCTTATGAAATTAATATAGTAAATTAGTTTGGGAATAATATAGGTACACATATTGGGGAATAATTTTCCTATGTTGTATTTTTATAACCTTCTCTCATATACTCACAGTGGATGTATAAAAAATGCACTTTTAACAATTTATACTATGATGGAAATTTGGTCTAAATGCAATCCATAAACATATAAATGCATGTAATATTGTGCAATCATATTTAAATGTTCATGATTTATTTACACTTGTGCACAATTTGTAAGTCTCTTGGTCAAAATTCAAAACTAATGACTTACGTTCTTAAATTCTTCTGTCAAAAAATGAGTGCAAATGTACAAAATCAGGCTTAGAAAAATTCTCACCGAAGACTGTACATATGTCAATAATTAGAAATAATCTTATGCAAATAAATAAATATGTATTTTTGATAAAAACCTCTTTTTCATTCCGCAAATTTTGTGTCAATTTCTTGCAATTGATTTGACAAAATGACAATTTCTTTGCTTTTAAACCATTTTGACCTAGCTCCGAAAAATGCCAATCGTACCCCCATTCTTCTTTATTTTTGAGTGATTTTAGTTTTATATTGTGTTTTCTTCTATTTTCCACCTCACTCTATGTTTGGTATTTCAATTTGGGATACAAAGATGTTTTTGAGCAAAAACATCTAAGGGTTGTCTTGCATTCATGAGTTGTCCCCTTAGTTTAATAAAAATGCAAGCTAACCCATGTTATGAAATTATTATAGTAAATGAATTTGGGAATGGGATAGGTACACATATTGGGAAATAGAATTCCTCTGTTGACTTTTTATAACTTTTCCTTCTATGCTCACATTGGATGTATGTAAAGTGCACTTTTAACAAATTTTTCAACTACGATGGAAATCTAGTATAAAATGCATACCACAAGCTAAAGAATGAACGTAGATATTATTATATCATATTTGAGTGAATGGTTTATTCACACTTGTGTACAATTCGTAAGTCTCTTCGTCAAAATTCAAAACTAATGACTTAAGCTCTTCAATTATTTTGTCATGAATAAAGTGCAAATGTAAAATATCAGGCTTAGAAAAATTCTAGTGGAAGACTGTACAAATG